>JAOVYV010000040.1:18629251-18640924 GCA_025674545.1 Hassar affinis | reverse complement strand
ATGTCATTCCCAAGATGAATTGACACTGTATTGGCCGCAAAAGGAGGCCCTACACCATACTAATAAATTATTGTGGTGTTAAATGACAGGTGTTTCAGTTTCATTGTCTAACCTCTGTATATTGTCTGAATGTCAAGACATATAATAACACTGAACATGTAATTTTAAGTACCTGAGAGAGGCAGACCATGACAACAGAATGTCCAAGAAGGTATCTACTCTGGAGAAGACAATAATGTTAGAAGAGAAGGTAATAAAGTCATTCTTTTTAATGAGTTAAAATCAAAATATATCCATAGATGTTCTAGATACTGCATGAGTCAACTGCTGGCTTCTTGTCTAGACTTACATGAAGAATGTAGCAAGCTGTAAGAAGCTGATAAAAGAGCTGAAAAGACAAGCTGAGGTGAAGAAAGAGAATATTACAGAGCTGGATCTGCAGTTGACCAACTTGCAAGTAACTGTTGCAGAAAGAAGAAACATCTATGAGACCACAGGTATCTGGATTTTTAAAATGAAAACCATATAATATTTAAATAAAGAGTAGCTTTGATTATAAACCCAAAACCATTCTGTGTAAACCCAAGGCATCTCTGAAAAACCTATTTCTGTGTAAGAGCTTCTCTATGCATTCAACTGGTTTTAACGAATATACTGAAAATTTGTACCACGTTTTGAGAAAGGAAAAGTTCATTTTTATTACATACCTATTACTTTATTATTAGTATTAGTATTATTATTGTTGTTGTTGTTGTTGTTGTTATTATTACACAATACAATGAAACATATGTGGGCACCTAACCATCACACCCCTATGTGCTTGTTTTCGCTTGTTCCTAAAACCATGGACATTAATATAGTGTTGGTACATCCTTTGCTGCTGTAAAAGCTTCCACTCTTCTGGGAAGGCTTTCCAATAGATTTTGGTACTTGTGGAGATGTGGATTGTGCATTCAGCCACAAGAGTATTAGTGAGGACACTGGTATTGAACAAGAAGGCCTGGTGCATGGTCAGCATTCCAGTTCATCCTGGTCAGGACTTAAGTGCAGGTCACTCAAGTTCTTCTACCCCAGCCTTGGTAAACCATGTCTTCATAGCTCTCATTTTGTGCATTGTCATAATGAAACAGGTTTGGGACTCTTATTTCAAGTGAAAGGAAATCTTAATGCTACAGCATACAAAGTAATTCTACACAATTATGTGCTTCCAACTTGGTGGCAAGAGTTTAGGGAAGAACCGCATATGGGTTAAAAGTGTGGTGCCCACAAACATTTAGCCATATAATCTATTCAAATTAAAATTTAAATAACATTTAATTTAAAGTCAATTGACAGTAGAAATATTATAGTGTACAACTTTACTTCTGTGTCGTCAGCAATGGAGGAGACTCAAGAGCATGAAGCTAAGCAACGCTATGAAAATATCCTGCAGAGGAAGAACCTTGTGGACTTGGCCAAAGCACAGGATATGGACATAGCCATACTGAGCGCTGAGTTGGAAAACATGAGAATGAAGACATTTCCTGCTCTTTCTCAATAGAAACATATCCTTTATAAAACTTTGAATAGAAATTCCTGTTAGACAATATTCACAATCACATTTAAATCCATGAGGGGTTTAAAAGGCAGTAAAAAGTGAAAACATGAAATGAACATAATGTTTAACTTTGTGTGTAGCAACATTTGAATAAATCTTTTGCGGGTTTGTCTCTTCAGTTCCATTTGTAATCTTATTAACCTACTTTGAGACTTAATAAACATTAAATAAACAATCGAGAATTGGGGTGGTGTGAAGCAGATAGTGTTCTTTTATATTTAGTAGATTATAGTTAAATGTTGTGGAATGAAGGTTATTACACACATTGTAGCAGCCATCAGGTCAGGTTCAGGTTCATGTCAGACTGCAGTTCCCCTCTTTACTTTAAGAGAGTGAAAAAAGAAACCGTGATAGCAGGAACTACATTTTCAACATTTCAAAACATTTCATGTTGTTAGTGTTGCTGGGAATAAGAGGAATAAAACAATTAAGTCCATGTTGTTATAGGACAGTAACAACCCTCCACATCACACCACTACATCATTGTTTATTGTCTTATAACAGTTTATATTCTTATAACAGTGTTGTAGAGTTGAGACTAATACTTGGAGAAGCAGAAAGAACAGCTGTGTACATGAAGAACATGATAATCTCAAAATTACAGTTTCACCTAAACCTAAGCTAAGCTTTATTTTATGTACATACATAGTCAAACAACAAAAAAGTCTGTATTTAAATGGACCTGTTTTGCTAAAACTAACTTTTTAAACATTTAAATGACATTTAACAGAAATAAGTAAGGATGGACACACCATGCTAAACAATTCACTTCCCAGACCCAGAGAACCAGGGGCTTATGTACCAGCCAATTTATCTGTTAATATGCATTTGCTGTGTTTTCTTCAGGCACAAATAAGAGCAGGGAACAACATTACAGCATGCCATAACTTGTGTATCAGATCTTCACAGCCTGGAGGTTTTATAGTACTTTTTACCAAAGCTAGTATTAGAAAAAAGTTTTCACTGCTGCTTGATGTACAGACATTTGTTCAAGATATTAATGCTTATAGGAAAAGACCCATTTAGTAATATGAGAATAAGGATTTATCCTGAGGATATACCATACATACACACACACACACACACACACACACACACATAAAATTTGTCAATTTATTTATACATAAATTCTGCCCTCCATTCCTTTTCAAGAAAATGGCCTGTGATCCTATCATACTAAGTAGGCATCTTTTCCAGGGACCAGTGTCCTCTCAATGGCCAGCAGGGCTAGGCTGCTTAGATGACCTTGGCCCATTGTGTTGCTGGTGTAAGACTTAAGCCTTTTTAAACAGGAGAAGCTCTTTTCTACACCCGCAGATGTAGCTCCAATTGTTGCCACTGTTGTACAGTTTGTACAGCTAAGGCATTGCACTGTCCAACTCCATGTCAATAAAGCAGTTTAGGAAGTTTTGTTTGATTGTTTCATTATGATTTGTCACTTTAATGCAAGCACCTTCATTAATTGCATGTTCAACCCTGACCCTGCCCAGGCAACTTAACCTTGCCCATGCACTCACACATTCATTGCTCTTTTCATGCCTTTTATATGCCTGGTCAAAGTTAGACAGATCCCTATTTTGAACAGACAAGACATGATCCCTGAGATGATTTCATCAAGAGGCATGGCCAACGGTACATTTTCTTTGTCACAGCACTTCCAGTCAGCCAGCTAACTTTGTCATACCAGGAGAGCTGAAAAGACCTGTTACCTTTCCCTACTTTTTGCATCAAATCAATCTTAGCTGTTGATCTTCCCTGCTGTTTAATTCTAACCTTCTCTTTATAAGGAAGACTATCAGGTGGCTTTGCCAGAATATGGTAGACAATATTAGCATTGTATGTCGATGTACACTTTGCTAGCTGGCTAGTTCACTCTGACCTAGCCAACAGTATGAATGATTGATTGAACGAAATGATATTAAACTCGAACAAGAAAATGTTGAAATTATGTTAAACTGAAACAAGGAAATACAATGAGTGTGTTTTATTTTCACAATGAACAGTGAAAGTGGTCAAGTAATTTCACCAAGTAAATACCAAGAAATGGGTTACAACTTCACTAACAGTGATTAAGTGACGGTGTAGATTTCAAAATAACTGTCGATCAAAACAGGATTTGGCCTTTCGACTGATCCTCCAATCATCTTGCAGAAGCTTTGCGTCCAGACCCGCCCACAGCTCCGTTCACCCCCAGAGACGCTCAGCCTCCGGTCAAAAATAAAATTGTTGGTTGAATAAAAGTAAATTTAAGTCAAAATTTGCCAGGGGTATGAATAATTTCGGGCTTGACTATACATAATTTTTGCAACCAAAAATTCTCTCACAGCCAATGAAGTGTCACTCAGTGCATTATCATGACAGAAGATTCATGAAGAGGTGATCTGATCGTGCACAATAAAAACCCTCTTCCTCAAAGGTAAACCCCAAGTTAATATGCGTCATTTACCGTTTGTCCTTCTGGTATTAATTTTTTTATGGACAATCCATGGAGAATGAGCTTTCTTTGGGTGAGGTGATGTTGTCCTGTCCCATTCACCACTTTGTTTTTTTTGTCTCATGATCGTACTGATTCACCCATGATTCATCTCCTGTGATCACTCTGTTCAGGAAATTGGGCTCTCTTAAACAATCGGTAAACGATCGGCTCACAATCACCTATCTTTATTCAGAATTTGATCTTGTACCATTGCCTTAAACTCACTTTCATTGTTCCAGCACAAGGCACTTCAGCAGGGTTTCACAACAACAAACGTCTGGGCATTGTGAAGGGTAGAATGCAACTGAAACGGATCCTACCATTTGTCTGATATACCACTTTAACTGACCTTCAACCACCACCCCCATGCATAAGCCCTACAGTCCATAGGAATGTCAGTCTTAATATGTACATACAGTATATAATGTGTGTGTGTGTGTGTGTGTGTGTGTGTGTGTGTTGTGATAGTATGGGGGAGGGGTCACACGAAGAAGCCATTGTCCACACTTTTAAACTATCAGAACAGCAGAAGCAGAGAGAACAGCACTCAGACCTACATGCACACATAGGGGAGAGAGGGGGGGTAACTCTCACACACACATACCTCTCACCCATGGCAGGTAACAGAGAACAGAGTGCAGCCCGAGGGCATGCTGAGAGCCAACACACAACCCTGCCACAAATCTCCAGAGTGCCCACCTACTCCCCAGATCAGTTGCGGATGCCACAATATGTATGTATCTGTACATAACATATGCTTAGGCTATATCTATGCATATGTAACATCACAATGGCAGACCACTGTTCCTTCTGTCGTATTGTGAATGCAGTCTCTATGTATCTTTCTGCAGCAGAGTGAAGTGAAAAGAGAAAAGCTCTTTGGTGTCTGACTGCAGCAACCGGCTGGTGCACACAATAGCTTTGATACAATATCACCCCTAATGCTCCTTACATAATGGATGCTGGGTGTGTCTTCAGCGCTACAGACTTTGAAGTAGATAAAAAGCATTTTTAAGGATTGCAGTGGACACTCTGAAGGGAAAGTTAATCATCGATTTCTAAGTAGTTCATAGTGTTTTCTCAGACTTTATATCGAATCAAGTATTTTAAATGATGGCAATCCCTTTGTAGTTATTATCCTTATCCTTTAGCCTGATGGTAACTTTTCTGCTAAGATTCATGTTGAGACTTTTACTTTTCTTCTGCTTTTCTTTGCTGCTGTTCAAGCATTTACTTGCTCTCAGGAGATTCCACTGATGTTAGTTGTACTTTTGTGAATCACTTGCTGACTCCATGTAGCAACAAACACATCGGGTTTGTTCTCTCGGTGCTTTTACACATGACGAGGTGGAGCTTCGGCTCTTTCTGTGAGTCATGTGTACTCTGTGTCTAGTAGGTGTGGCAGGGTGGGGGTAGGTGATGATGGGAAAGTGTATGACTAGAAAGGAACAATATATTCTTTGCCTTGTGCATCAACTATTTACCTGGTTGCTATTAAAATTGTAAGCCTGAAGCTGTTTTCAGATGTGGTGATTAATTTGATAGTATGTTCCTGTCCAAATCTCATCTAATTTCATTTACACCAAATGGGATGAATACAGTAAAAATATGTTCTCTTAAAATCTCTTAACTATGTTAGGAATAAAACATGACAGGGCATGTTGTTATAAAAAATCAGTGATGGGTTGGTGTCATGTGGCCCAGTGCAGAACAGATTTACTGTTACTACCCCAAAGTTGATTCTTTTTCCTATAAAATCAGGTCCCAAAGTGTTTTTTCCTGTATGCCACAGTTCTTTGACAACAATGACACTGTTTTTATTATTAATAAATGACACATTGTACATTTTACTGATTTGTAGTTAGGTTTAATGGTGTGGAATGTTCACAAAACAAGATAGTTATCATGATCACTTATTTAATTTATAACATCTACAGTATCAAAATGTGATTCTTCATTAGCTTATCTCTTGAAGTTAATAAGAAAAGAAACACAGCTTGTTACCTTCTTGTTACCAAGATGTGTTACTAAGAAGTACTCCTGAAGTCCTCTGTCCTGAAGACTCCCTCCTGTCTGAAAACCTTCATGCTATCTTGACTTTCACAAAGCACTGACACTGGAGACTCCTTCTAAAATGTTAAACAAATATCCCAAATAAACAAATAAACCAAAACACATTGCTGTATTAACAGTTACAGACTTTTTAAAATCTATATATGTGAAAGGTCTGCCATTCAAGTCCATGTGTAAGTTGTTAATATAGAATCAATAACAAATTAGAGCAAGTGCATTAATATAAACATGATTTTCAATTTTAGCTAGCTCTACTGTCAAAAAAATGAATAAACAAGAAAATATGTATTAATGTCAAGACAAGCCAGATCTGATTCATATTTTTACCTCACATCTTAGTCCCTTTAGGCAAAACAGGAAGCATGCAGTTAAATGTCTGTTCTCTAATCTGCAGGAGTATATCTGCTGACCCTGAGGGTGTAGAATGAATTCACCTTACATTACCCTGGTTATCTTGATTGTTTAAGTTTCTTCGGGTACCATTTTTTTCTTTCTTAAAGACATTCAAATTAAGTAAATTAAATAAAAAGCAGTTAGATGACATAAAAATCTTGCTTGTCTGAAAATAATTCTGCACTTATAAACACTGATAATGTCAGCAGTTGATTACATCATTAGAAACTCATTGTGTGACAGTGTTTCAATCAGCATCTTGCAGTATGCATATTATTTATGGCTGCTGCAATGCCACTGGCAATCATACAGTTTGTCAAAGTTCCTCTTCTTGTGTGTTTCTTTTTCCCCCATAAGCAGTTTTTCATTGACATATCATATACTTAGACTTCACCAATACACAAGAGACTGGGTATGGATGTAAACTTGGTATGGTTGTAGCCGTCTGACACCAAATATAAGGTTTGTGTCCCTAGGTGTGTATTGCCCTTTGTGCTAGAGCCCCCTGAAGTGGAGTAGACTCAAAGCACTTTTTGTTTCACCAAAAATGATTAACTTTGTATGATAAGTAGGCCTCATTAGGCGTTTCATTACCCTAGCTCTTTACAAATCATTTGTGGAGTAGCCAATATCTTTGAAGTAAAAGCTTAAACTTCATGAGATTTCAGACCCTGCATAAATACTACAGTCTTTACATACACCGATCAGCCATAACCTTAAAACTGCCTCCTTATATTTACACTCTTTGTCTATTTTATCTGCTCCACTGACCATACAGGTGCACTACGCAGTCCATCTGTTTCTCTGCAAACTTTGTTAGCCCCCTTTTACCCCATTCTTCAGTGGTCAGGACTCCCACAGGTGTGGGCAGGTACTATTTGGGTGGATCAGGATTGGATCAGACACTGCAGTGCTACTGAAGTTTTTAAACACTGTTTCCACTCACTGTCCACTCTATTACACACACCTACCACCTTGTAAATGTAAAGTCAGAGACAGTAACTCATCTGTTGCTGCACAGTTTGTGTTAGTCATCCTCTAGTCCTTCATCAGTGGTCACAGGTTGCTACCCACTGGCTGGATATTTTTGTTGGTGGACTATTCTTAGGCCAGCAGTGACAGTGAGGGGTCTAAAAACCTCAGCAGCCCTGCAGTGTCTGATCCAATCATACCAGTACAACACACACTAACACACCTCTATAAGTGATACTCATCTCATCTCAAGAACTTCATATTCCACACCGCTTTGCAGTACATCTAGTTATTCATTCATTCATATTGTACAATACATACATAGAAGATTATATACAAAGAAAAGCACTGCAGTTTGGTTACCTTCAGTTTGTGAACAGTCTGATCACACTGATAGACTTATCAATATCTGCACATGCCCAAATGAATGTAATGACACAGATGCTATTGTTTTACTGGAATATGACTGGAACTGAAACTTGTTGAAAATAAGACCAGTTCCCTAACATGAGTAAAAAGGTGTAGACTAAAAAAAACTGTATTAAATTTAATTTGTGGATCTCACCAAAGGAAGGTGCTGAGACATATATTCAGCTCCACCTCTCTCATCTGAACATGCCCAGAGGCAGTGTTTCATATGATTATAAAGGCTGAAATTACAACTCCCCAAGGTATTGTTTTTTTTTTTTTTGAAAAGTTTGCCAGACTGTGTGTGTGCCTGCCAAACACTTGGGAGTGGCTCGGAGTAAAACCCAGCCCTGGAGTCTTGCAGAGGCTTGTTGGTGAAAGTGGGTAGAAGATTAAAAAAAAATCTAGATGGAACAAAGATAAATACGTGATATCTGTGTGGAAGGAGTAAACTTCACACGTCCATCTGGTCTTCTCAAGGAACAGTGCATTTCTGCAAAATCAAAACTTTCTCGTGAGTTTCACTTGGACTTCAGGTAAATTACTGCATGCTTGTTTACCTTTATTTAGGTTAGTAACACAAAGTCCTAAATGAAATGCAAAACTGTATTTGTGCATAAAGTATAACTTTTACATTTGATAAATGTACAGATTACTGAAAGCCATGGTGTAGTAATCAACTTTGCCACAGTCTCTGGATTAGAGCTAGGATAGTATATTTTTTATGTTTTAATTAAAACAAGTTTTAAAGTTTTAATAAAATCAAATGGTTTTTTTTTATTAGCACTAGCTTTCATCTCTGGCTGAATGACTTTCCTCCATATATTCAGTATGAAAACTAATGTGTAATGAGTAACTACTGTGTGTGCAACGTGTTTTGTTTTTGCTAATGTAATCTTTTCTAATGTTATTGCAAAGACTATACTAATGTGAAGGGTTTGGAATGTGAAGCTGAATCCATAACTGTTAGAAACCAGCAATACTAAAATTCACCAAAACATAGTGATGAGCAATGTTTTTTTATGAGAATTTAGCTTCTTAGGGATCAAATTCTGTGTACACTTTTTTAATTCGTGAGAGAAGAAAACATCTGTGAGCCTATGAGAACATATTTGAAGGCAGGTGGTATGTTGGGTGTGGTGGGCAAAATGTAAAGAAAGTTCATCGGGAAGTCTTTTGTTTTCTTTCAAGCTATTGTGCACATGACCTGACAGGTGCCTTCAAAATATCTTCTACTCTACAGCTAAGTATGCTGAAGGCTGTTTGCAAAAGAAAATATAAATATAAAAGTGTGATTGTGTGAAAAGAAATGTGTTCTTGTTAAAACTATATCCTTGAATGAAACATGAGATCGTCTCTTCCAGCATTCAGTGTTCATACTCATTTTTGCACATGTAGCTGTTATTCTGGCAGATTGGAATTTCGCTCTCTATATGATCTCATGTTGATCTTAACTTTTATGTTTATCAATATAGAATAGTTGTGGGCGACACGATGGCTCGGTGGGTAGCAACATCGCCTCACAGCAAGAAGGTCCTAGGTTCGATCCCCGGGTGGGGCAGTCTGGGTCCTTTCTGTGTGGAGTCTGCATGTCCTCCCCGTGTCCCCGGGTCTGCATGGGTTTACTCCGGGTTCTCCGGTTTCCTCCCACAGTCACAAAAGACATGCATGTTAGGTTGATTGGCGTTTGTAAAGTGGCCCTAGTGTGCATGTGTGTGCTCTATGATGGATTGGTGCCCTGTCTAGGATTGTTCCTGCCTTTCGCCCTAAGCTGCCGGCTAGGCACCGGCTCTCCCATGACCTTGGAATAGGAATAAGCGGTTAAGATAATGAAATGAGATAGAATAGTTGTGTATGGGTGCACATCTCATTTAATGCAATATGTGTGAAAGTCCCTACAGTAAGCAGCCTTGCTATATCTCTTTATCATTAGTTTGTCGTCAGATTTTCTATGCTAAACAATGATAAAATAAAAAGTGCTGCAGAGGATTTACAATATTATATATTTCAGTATTGTGTACATTTATTCATGATGATTATTGTTATTATTGATATTGTTGTTGTTGTTAATAATAATAATAATCATATGTATATTATAAGAAGATAAATTACAAGTCATTATCACTTACTAACAAAATGATATGCAGGGTTTTTCATTGATTTCTATTATTATCAATACCATTGTCATCATCTGCATTATTATTATTATTATTATTATTGTTGTTGTTGTTGTTGTTGTTGTTGTCGTTGTTGTTGTTATTATTGTGGAACAAAGGAATTGTATTTTCTTAAACTGCCTTTCTGACACTTAGCCAGTATGATATAAAAATATCCAGTGTCAGTTTAAATCTTTTTGTAATTGATCCTAATTAGCATGGAATGGACCTCTTAACGAAGCAAACAGAAGATTCAGGAAGAAGTTCAGGAGACAGAGGTAAGGAAGACCAAATGCATACATACAAAAACATATAGTAGAGCAGGCTGCTAAATAATAGTGTACCTACTGTACTATATGTTCTGTGAGCTACGACTTTGACGTATTTAGAGACTGGTTTTAATGGAGCAAAGACCGATTTCGCTTTTAATTCGCTCCCTGAGGATCCTGTAGTCTTTATGTTTCTTTGTTTGTCAGGAGGTGAGTCTGTCATCTTGTGGCTGTGTAGTGTCACTGCATTATATTTCTCATAAATGAGCTCACTGGTCATTAATAAATGTAGCCTTAATGCAGAAGTGTGTTTTGTCTAATTGAACTTAAAACTAAAAACAGAAAGCACTTACTAAACTGTTCTGCCTACAGTTATAACTGAAACAATTTCGACAACTAGACTCACAACATTACCACCAAGTAAGTTAACATCATGTATTTTGCTTCACACTGATCCTATGATACCACACTCTACCCCAAAAACATTTATAAGCTGTTTTGACAGGAGGTGTGTGTGTGTGTTTGTTCTCTTTCGATCAGAGGGCTTCAGTGGATCTAGCAGTAAGAGCATGAGTACCACCTCTTGGGGAAGCAGCTTTGAGAAGAATATTCTAAATCAAAACAGCACCTCGTACTTTCCATCGTGTAAGCCTTTCTCATACAGCAGTCTCAATACACGAATTCTGCTTACTGGGTCTAAAATAATAACACTGGAAGAGATGACTCACCACTGAGGGCGTTTATTCACTATTATATTTCTTACATTTGAAAATCTTTCAACAGTAGATAGTGTTTTTAACAAACCCTTATCTACTGTTCTTGACATTAACTCTTAACAGAACTTTAGTGTTGTTCCCAAAGAGAAAACGTGTCTCCAGAACAATATTTGCAACCACATATGGATATTTGAATATATCGATATATATTATTAATTCTAACAAGGTCCATCCTCACCCATTACCCACTTGCTTATGGAGAGATTAACAAAAGTCGTTCACTCAGTCATATCCTGTTTTTTGATCGGTCACTACTATCACTACAGCCTCATAAGCTTTGTGTGGAGACTGTGAAATTGTACATTATACTAAACCTTTACTACCTTTTACCAACTTTTTTTAAGTGTATTAAAAAAACTACATATAATTGTAAAAGTCTATCTGGATCACACAAGCAGTTCTGGCACACAGCATGTGTTTGTCTGACAGCTGATTAAGGCATAGTGTTAATACTTACAGTACATATACAGGGGTTAGACAATGAAACTGAAACACTGTCATTTTAGTGTGGGAGGTTTCATGGCTAAATTGGACCAGCCTGGTGGCCAATCTT
>JAOVYV010000040.1:18611351-18623459 GCA_025674545.1 Hassar affinis | reverse complement strand
GCCCTACACCATACTAATAAATTATTGTGGTCTAAAATGACAGGTGTTTCAGTTTCATTGTCTAACCCCTGTATGTACACTAATGTAATCACTTTTGTGGTCACACCAAGTTTTCTATGTAAATTTTCTTTAAAGGCTCTGTTTCAGACGTCTCACTGAAGAAGGAGACTGTGGCAAGCAGCTACACTGAGACAACTCCTGCCAAATTAGGTTCAAGCTCCTACTGTAAGCATTTGGTTTTAACCAGTCTGTCTGTATATTTATCTGAAGTGTTTCCATTCTGAAAAATTTTTCAGTGATAAGACAGTTACTGTGAGTTCAGCTTTAGACAGTACTGCAAGAAAAGTTTGTGTCTGAAAAGATTTATTGCATTGTGACATTTTACAATTTTTATGTTTATATTTTTAAGATGGCTCTTCATCAGCCGCTACCAAAGATAAGGCTACATATGCTGGTAATGTCTCTCCTTTACCAGTTTTATATTTCCTCTAAAAATAGGCTTTTGTCAAAACACAATTTAAACTGTATGAGGATTTGTTGCTTTAAAGATATTTGCCCCACTTGGTCTGTGTCTTATTAGAGATCTATAAGGAAAAGAATAAAGGAGAAGGAGGCGGCGGCTGCTTTGGCTGTGGTCCGAGTTGCTGCTCCTGGTGGAAGTGGCTGCTTGGACTGCTGCTTAGTCTTCTGCTGCTCCTCGGCCTCCTTTTCGGACTCATCGCTCTCGGTATGTTATTTCTTTATCATGGAGACTTTGTCTGACTTTCGTCTTTAGTTCTTCCTTGTTAGATTATTTTCCACAAAAGCCTCCATGTTTGTATTTTGGTGATAGGGTGAAGGGGCAGCATGGGCTTTCTCTGTGTCAAAACAGCAATGCTGCTTATCAGAATTACACTTCGTATATTTATTTATGTTTACAAATTGACCAGACTAATAATCAGGGCTCAACGATGCTTTCTTTCCCTTTAAAGCGGAGGAAGTGAGGAAGCTGAAAGAACGTGTGGATACTCTTCAGGGCCTGGTTCAAGCCAACAGGGCTCAGACTAGTCGACTGATTGGAAATAACGTTTACAATCAAAGGTCAGCAGCATACATGGACGACGGTCTGGCTACTGCTGATAACACATTGAACCTGGGAGCTGCTACTTTCTCAGACTCTGCGGCCCTGCAGAGAACAATACAGAGTCTCCTGAAAACCGAGCTACAGTCTGAGACATTCCGAGGTACCAAAACACACACACACATACACACACACACACACACACACACACACACACCACACACACACAGAGCTGTGTGAAGCTACTCTTGTGAGGACCTTCCATTGATATAATTATTACTGCAGCTAATAACTGCTATGCTTAACCCTAACCCTAACCCTAAGCTTAACCTTTTTGGCTCTTTTATTTTTGTTACAAGACTACAACAAAAAACCCACTTTTCTTATGGGGACCAGCAAAATGTGATTGAGCAGTAGCAGTGCTGTTAGAATACAAAATGCATTATCAATTCTTCACTTTACACAAGGTCAGAACTCATCTCTTGAACATTTGTTGCACTTTTACTTTCACACTCTGTCTCTTTCTCTCTCTCTCTCTCTCACACACACATACACACCCACCCTTGTTAATATGCTCGAAAGATAATCTCAACATTATCAACAGATTCAATAACACGGGTGAAGGATTATTTATACAAAGCTCTTTGGCATGGGGCTTTAATTTACCCAGGTTCTTTTGATATTTTAAAAACAAATGTGGCAGAGGTTGCAATTTGCAGAGAAACACATTTTTCAGACCATTAAACGTGTGTTTGCTTGCAATGTCTGTCATACACAATTAGCATTCGGTTCCGCTGATACAATCACAAGAAGCGAGCATTTGAAAGAGTTTAATTGGTTTGGGCTTTTGCTTTGTGTTAGTCATTCAGACCCCCACAGAACTTCAAGTTCTGTATCTCTGTCTGAAAACTGTAGGCTGTCTATAGTAGCTCTCCTGCTGAAATTGCAGTATGGAAGTTCTTAGATGAGTCGAATTCTTGTTGTAGATGAGATCTGTATTTCTTTAATTTCCAGTCAGACTGTAAGTAAAAGTGGATTATTTTTCATGTTGGATAATCAAGATGTAGTGGGAACTTGATAGTCTTGGTGGGCTTAGGGTGGGAGGAATTTTTGATCCCATGAGTGGCTCATGTTGGATCAAAAAGCTGTAGATAGTGGGTAACCTTCATCAGTAGTGATTGCTTCTATCTGGAAACCTGAAAGAGTGAAATATGATAGTTCATAGTGCAGGAGCTTTGGAGAGCCAGTGCAGTGCATGTTGAGAAGGGCTGAGATGAAGAGGAGAGGGTTAGGATATGTGAAGAGGAATGTGATGTGTGAGGGAGGGGTTGGTATGAATAGGGAGGAGATTAGGAAATATATGAGACATATCTGTTATGTAACATATGCATTATTCCACTCCTTTTGGGAGTTTGTATGGATCCACACCATCAATACAAGTAACTGTATCCATATCATTGCCTGGTATTCCAGTGGAGTTTGTTGTAATATAATGCTGTATCCCCTAATCAAGCCCCTATCATGCACAACCAAGCATGCAGGGGTAGAGAAAGTCAAAGATAGGAATTAATAGAGAGAGTGAAATGAACTAAAAAGAAGATGGAGCTTTCTACCAGACTTCTCAAACTTCTCATAAACTCCCCCAAACATGTTTGCCTATTTTTATTTCATATATTTAACTTTAAAATTTTCCCAAATATTTGAATATACTGTATATTTCTAGCCATTGAATATTATTATTATTACTGTTGTTGTTGAATATTAATATCTCATCTAAAGTATTGATGATACCCTTATATAATATCCTAACCATGTAATTTAAAATGGCATTGGCCTCAAATAATGTAAAATTGCATGCATAAAAAGTGCTTGATACAAGAATCTGTGTTATTCTTTCTTTTTTAGCTAGCCTTGCTTCCTCACTCAAAGGAGAAAGAGGACTGCCAGGGCCTAAAGGTAAGGCAGAGAAGCATGTCTGAATAAAATGTCCCACAGTACAGTTATTTACATTGTTTAGTTTGTCATTATCTTGAAATCTTTTACATGTGATATTGATTGTCATTTTCAGGTGACTCTGGAGCTCACGGGCCCAAAGGTCTGTAGAAATTCTATCTTATTGTAGGCATTGTCTGTACTGTAACAAACCAGTGGTTTAATTCACAGAGATGAATGAAGCTGTTGGTATATGTACAAGCTGTATGGGCACCAAGACTAAAGTTATTTAAATGCTTTTCAGGGGATGCAGGTTTCCCAGGACTACCAGGTAAGAAATGTGTTAAAATGGAAAACTGATTGAATTTCATAATTGTTTTTATTTCATAAATGTCTGTCCTGACATTTAATCTGGTCTTAATATCTGCCTGTGTAGGTTCTCCAGGAGCAATAGGGCACCCAGGACCTGAAGGGCCAAAAGGACAAAAAGGAAGTGCAGGTAAAGTTGTCTGTGTTCCCAAGAAAGAAATCCTATTGATCATATCATTCCTCATATCTAATGGCTGCATTGGCACTGATATTTAGAAATTAGAGTTTAAGTATTTAACTTACTCTGTGTTTTGCAGGCGAGCATGGTGCAGAGGGGGCACCAGGACTCAGGGGCCGAGATGGGTTACCAGGGTCACGGGGAGAGCCCGGTCCTGCAGGCATTGGAGAGAAGGGTGAAAGAGGTCAGACTCCATGTGTACCAGCAATTTAGGATGTTTTTATATTTGCATTAATTTTACAGATTTACACAGAGTGTCTATTTGCACAGAGAGTTTGGTACATTCTGGACTGTTTCATGACCTGCTTGTGGTCCCAGGAACAAATCTGTTTTTGCCTTAACAGTGGTTTAAGGGGGTCACTTCAGTTGGGGGTCAGTTCAGTGATTAATATAATTGGTTGAACACATTAAAATGCATTTTGCTGCTCCTCACCCCAGCTGAGCTCAGAATTGTACAAGGTTACAGATTTGAATATACAAATATATTTAAAAAAGGCCCAAACATTTGTTTGCCATTTTCAGTAAATCAAATATAGCAGTCCTTTGTTTTGGCAGTGACACTCTTTTAATTCTTTTTCTATTCTAGTGCATTTGAAATTGGATTTGAATTTGACAAAAAGTGAATTATTTCATTTTTTGTTTCTTTCAGGCTCTTCAGGAGAACCAGGAGTTCGTGGTCCTCCTGGTCCAGTTGGTCCACCGGGTGCAAAAGGTTTATTACATTTTATCTAGCATGGTGCTACATTGATACTTGGCTGGCATATACTGATATACATATCACATACATATACATATATTGATTATTCATTATACTTATTGTTTCATGGGTTTCCTTATGATGTCGTAAAATGAATAATGTGCTATGGTCAATATGCATTTGTCTTAGTATACAGTTGTCTCAATAAAGGAAAATGTTTTTTTTAATAATATGAATGATCTCATTTGTTCTTCAGGTTCAGCAGGTCTTAATGGTCTGTCAGGTTCACCAGGTAGGTAGTATACCTGATATAAGTTTAAAAAAAAAACTGCTTTGGTCATCATATGAGATTTCAGGGAATCAAAATGATGAGCTGTATTTTGGCCTGCTCAGGTGAACCAGGTCCACAAGGATTCAGAGGAGAACCAGGCCCTGCAGGATCTAAAGGTAAACTGCAATTTAAGTTTAATTTGACTGATCAGTTCAGCTGAAAAAAAATAATAAAACCAAGTGTAAACTGGCCAGTTACTGAAAGATAGCCACAATTTGATTCCTCTTTATTTTCTGCTAGGGGACAGAGGACCTCAAGGACTACATGGAATTAAGGGTCTGTATCTAATAATATTTCTACAATTTGCACAATGCAACAATAACTTGCAACGCAATGCATCAATTAAGTTTTATGGTGTTATAATGTATGTGTGGATATTTGTTTTATTATAGGTGATCATGGTGAAAAGGGAGATCCTGGTGTTCCAGGTCAGTGTTTGTGTCTGTCCAGATTGATTTTCGAGAAAATAGTATATTCAGTAATCAGGTTATTAATGACATTAGTCTGCTTAAGCTCACATGATGTTTGGTTTATCGTGGCTGTTCCTCCAGGTTTCCCAGGGGCTCCAGGAAAAGCAGGACTCAATGGTGAAAAAGGAGCCAAAGGATCAACAGGTGAGTAAGAGATACGGAGACAAACCACCACACTGCAGTACATGGTACATACTGTGTAAGTGTAGGCCATTGTTGTGGATTAATCCTACAATAGCTTTGCTAAATTTTTTCTTAAAGTTTCTTAAGTAGAATAATGTTTAAATAGATTCTCAGAACAACATGTGGTATTTATTAATATACTGTCACATTATTAGGGGCTACAGGTGCAGATGGTGAAAAGGGCCAGAGAGGTGAGTGACATACAGCGAATTACAACTGAAACAATCAGACAACAAACACTTCATTATATTCTTTTTTTTTTCTTCTAAACTCAAGGTGACCAAGGTTCAATCGGGATGCCAGGAATCAGAGGCCCAGCTGGACCACCCGGTGATGCTGGACCTCAAGGTATTACATCATGGCAGTGTACTCATCCTTTTTTCTGTCTTTCACTGTCAGTGAGTTTTTCTCATTGAAATGTAAAATGCATTATCTTATTGGGCAAGTCGGGTTTTTTAGCAGTAATATTAAATATACTCTTTCACTGAAATCCACTTGCTAAAAGTGGTGATATTTCATGGTCTTGGTTTAATCTGTTTCAACATTTTGTAATTTTATTAGGACCTCCAGGGCTCCAAGGACCTCCAGGTTAATTAATGGATTATCAACAATTTTAATTTCTGAAATGTTTTAAAATGTAAATGTTAATGACAATATTTTCCTTCCTTTAGGCATTGCAGGACTTCCTGGACAACCTGGAGTTAAAGGTTTGTATTGATTCATCATAACATGTAATGAACTAAGCAGATGTGTGGGGAATTGTTGTATTTTATGGCTCTGTCCCTTTTTAACATGTTCATGCTATCACGATTTGTACACTACATTTGTATGTCACATTTGTGGTTCAATTATTTACATCAAACAATGGCATGGGTGTCCTAAACATAAAAATGATTTACAGGTCCAAATGGTGAACCTGGCAGAGTTATCAATGCAGGTAAAGCCTTAACTTTATTGTATCATAGGCTTGATTTGCAGGTTTACACCTTTAAGGCTGATTCTATACTTTACTTAATTTCAATCTACAGCAGGCTCCAGCTCTGTGGCAGTTCCTGGACCTCCAGGGCCGCCTGGGCCACCTGGAACTGCTGGACCTCCAGGACTGTCAGGTGGGTCACAGAAGACACTTTCTTCCTGCTAGCTGCTACTATTTAATACAGCATTACTTAATTTAACTTTAATTGTGCATTAACTCAGCACTAAGCACTAAATTACTAAAAGCACTAAACTCAATTAAAAACTGAGCACTAACTCAATGCAGCACTAACTTTGTGTCTATTAAAGCTCTTACCGCGTCTTGCTCTTCACAGAATTAGCATAACTTAAGGGGTACTTTTGGGTTGGTAGGACTTGCTCAGGATAAGGGCATCTGCTACATGCCATGAATGTAAATGAAAATATAAGCATTAATCCATTGTGTTTCTTTTACTACAGGTCCTGTTGGTCCTGCTGGAATTCCTGGCCAGCCAGGTAAACAACCCTTTTCTGGTTCTGGAAAGAAAGTGTAGTAGAAAATGGCTACTCTCTTTGTATCACCCTCCCACAGAACCTTGTACTGGGTGAATATTCACTACGGTCATCTTTCCAACCATTATTTCATCTGCTCCTCCTCCTCTATTTTTCTGTACAGGTCCTAAAGGTGATAAAGGTGATCAAGGAGAGGCTGGGGTCACCGTGGAAAGATCAGAGAAAATTAACTCAGCTAGATCAGAAAGTAAGAAACACTTCAAAACTGGATTTATAAAGAACATGCTGTATTACTCTTCGATGAATTCTAACATGTGTATGTTTGACCTCTTTTAGGACAGTTTGGTTCTTTTGATGCTACTCAAGTTATTCAAGGACCACCTGGACCACCTGGTCCCCCAGGACCTCCTGGAGCTCCAGGTATATAAGCATCATTAGTGAATGCTAGGTGACAAAGAAGTGCACTTTGGTCTTCATGGTTTCCTATTTAACTATCTATGTAACTATACATAGATATGTCTGGCATGTCACAGTTCTATTGAGGCAGTATCATGGTAAAAAAAATTTGATCTAGAATATTCAAAACCCATGAATTTAGAGATTGTGACGTGACGAGTTGTGCCATAAATGTTGAGGTGAAAACGATCGTTGAACTGACACATTGTCTGGGCTGTCATTATCCGTTCCTCATCCTCATACTTTCAGTGCTGTTTTGTAGGATATGGCGTCCCTGGATCAAAAGGAGAGAAAGGACAGACGGGAGAGCCAGGGAGCTTTGTGCCCAACTCAGGTCAGCTTCATTAAGATCATGGCAACATGGCGCCATGTAGTGTAGAATAAAATATTACAATGTTTTAATACGTTTCTAACATTTGTGTTCATAAAACCCTTAAAGGAACATTTTTCGCTGGACCACCAGGACCACCTGGACCTGCAGGTCCTAAAGGAGACTCAGGTGAAGCTTTAGGATTGTTACCAGGGCTGTTTGTTGATTTACACTGTACTTTATAAATGCTTATGGTTTCCTTAAGTGTTGTTGATGCGTCTAGCTTTCTAAAGGCATTCTAAAATTTCATCATCACATTTTGTCATTGTTTTAGGACCACAAGGACCTAGAGGATACCAAGGTATGTAGATCTGTTAGCCTAATCAGTAGTGAACAAAAAATATCCCATGCTCACTCATGGGCTTACACCATCCCTGTTTGTAATTTATCCTCTGTAGGGGAACCAGGTCAGCCCGGCCTACCTGGAAGACCAGGAGGATCAGGAGAAGTCAGATGTAAGTTAAGAACAATTTCTTTCAGTTGTTAGTGCTAATCCTTAGTTATGATGGTCTAGTTATTCCATCTGGGCATAATGTTGTTGCTCATAACTTTTTTTGTTAATTATTATGTATGTTGGTTTAAATGCATGCATGCATGTGATATTTTTTATAGTGTCTGAGTATAGTGGAGCTCAAGGTCCCCCTGGGCTACCTGGACCTCCAGGGCCACCAGGTCAACAGGGTGCTAAAGGTAATTAAATTGTTCTATTCATTTTTTTTAGTTTAGTAAAGTAGATAGTACATAAGTAGCACATAAGTAGATCATTACTAACTTACCGACACCTTGTGTTTCACAGGGGACAGCGGCATTCCAGGTGCTCCAGGGATCCCAGGAACATCAAGAGGTAAAATCATTACTACAAATAAGCTTCAGAGACTTACAATATTTCTGGGTATTGCTTGCCAAATCTGTAGTATTATGTGGTCTGCCTGCGTTCAGGTTCTGGTGGGGCTTCAGGGCAGCCTGGACCTCCTGGACCTCCTGGACCACCTGGTTCTCCTGGACACTCTGCATCGACAGCTGACTATCGCCGGTATATTACTGACTACATGCAGAGTAAGTTAGACAGCCTAAAATCCCAGATGAATGTTACATATGGAGGAGTTGTTGTGTACTGTATGTATAATCAAGACTATATATATAAACAAATTGCACTTGGCCTTCAGGTGACAGCATGAGGCAGCTTTTGTCTGGTTTCCAAGGGCCTCCTGGTCCTCCAGGGGCCTCAGTGTCTGTTGAGGAAGTGGCATCTCGGGTTATCGCATACATTCAGCGTAAGTCCAGAACCTTTAAAGAAAAATGTGACACTGCAGAAAAATTTATTCAGAGCATTTTAGGTGTGTTTTTTAATCATTGTTTTCTCATCAATCTCCAAAATACTCTATAGTGGTAAATGTACATTGGGGGAAAAAACAAAAATTAAAATAAATATCACTTTTATGCAAGTATTCAGACCTTTCCACCTGTGGTAAATTCTGGACATGATTTGGAGAGGCATAACTCTGTACATTAGCATAAAAGACAAGCCATGAGACCAGAAAGTCCTAAACACTGATTGGATAATTTGGAAGAGATAAAATAGCTTTGCTAAGAGGAATGGCAAAAGATTCCCAAAGTAAAGTAACTGTGATTGAAAAATGGATATGCTTTTTGTATTTGCCTACAGATTGATGAGAAAAAAACTTTATTCCACTTTAGAGAAACACTGTGTATGCCTGATGATATTCTCAATATTAATAATTTGTTCCAGGCTCTGGATTAAGTGGATCCTCTGGTCCTCAAGGTCCTCCTGGTCCTGCTGGCTCTATATCTGTTAGTGACATTATTGCATTGTTACAAAGTAAGTGTTTTATGTCAGAGTCTGTGTCTATGTCTAGAACATGTAGTGAAGTAAAACTACATGTAATGTCCATAACTGTACTATAACACTTGCTGAACAACAACTCTTTGTTTGATGTTTGTTCAGGAGATGATGTTAGGCAGTATGTAATTGGCCCACCAGGACCACCTGGCCCTTCAGGAAGTGTAAATCTAGCCAACTTTGACACAGAGGAAGTGGCAAACTATGTTCTAAGAATAATGAATGGTATGTCAGAGGATCAAAAGAATCAAACCACCTAACTGAAACTGTTCAGTTGTTCCTAAGGTCCATGTTTCAATAATTAATAATCAGTTAAATATTAGAAAATGTTTATTTTTTTTTTTAGATCGCGGCTTGATAAATAGACCTGGGCCTCCTGGTCCTCCTGGCCCACCTGGTCAAGCAGGGGCCACCTACAGTGACATCACTGCTTTGATTGAGAGTAAGTCTGGGATCATCTGTGCTCATGATTCTTTAATGTATGAAACTAATATTTGTTTCCAGTTTGGTGCTAAAATGTAATTCAATTCATTGTTTTGTTTTACATTTGTTGTCCTAACTTGAATATATCATATATTCCTCTGAAGGATCAGGACTTAGAGCAGGTCTTCAAGGTCCTCCTGGTCCCCCAGGAAGATCGGGCCTACCTGGGCCAGTTGGTCCCCCAGGCCCGCCAGGCTCTTCAAGCTCAGGATACAGACTCGAAGACATCCAGACCTACATACAAAGTGAGTTCTTCCTTTTACCTACCATTTGCTCTTGAAAAATATAAGCAAGTAATGGTCATTCAAAATACATTTCTGTTTGTTTGTCAATTCCAGCTTCTGGCTTACAGGGTGCCCCAGGGCCTCCCGGCCCTCCAGGACCCCAGGGGCCTGCAGGGGACTCTAGAGGACTTGTATCCTATGACAGAAACAGTCAGAGAGCAAACATTCGTGCTGAGCTTCAGGAGTATCTCAGCAGTGAGTTCATCAGCTGCCATATAATCAGTTCATTACCTTTGCTCTTGGGTAGTACATAATAGGAAATTATTACGAAGTGCTGTTGTAAATGATCTGTCAGTATTAACACTGAGAAACATCTGACTATCTAAAACCCCATGTACACCTGATTATGCATGATGATATTCGCTTGCAGGCAAGTGTGTCTCTGATTAGCCAGATTGAAATCTAACTGTTCATATCAAGCATAATACACAAATCACCTCAAAGCATTTGACGACCAACTTCCTCCACAAGCTGACAGAACAGTTTTATTGCATCTTCTGGAACTGTACTAGAGGGATAAACAACATTCTTCCAAAGGATATTCCCGTAGGGAGTGCCATTTAACACCAAAATACTGTAGGTGTTTAGTTGAGATTAGAGCTGGTGACTGTGAAGGCCGTATCATATGCTGTACATCACTTTCATCTGCATTAAACTATTCAGTGAGCCTTTGTATGCTTTGGATTGGGATAGTGTCATCCTGAAAGAGACCACACCTATCAGGATAGAAATGTTTCATCAAAGGGTAAAGAGCATCAGTCAGATCTAAGCTTTACAGCATCCCTCTAATTGAAATTGAACAGGCAGAACCAAACCATTGCCACAGAATAACAGAGCTGCTGGTTTGTCCTTTAATTTGTCACCTGTCTGTGGTTCTTAAATACGAAAGAAAGAACCCATAATGCTTTTACTGATAGTGGCAATAACAGATGTGGCATAATAGTAGGAATATAAGTAGCTTAGCTCCAAATGAGCATGTGATCAATTCTGCTAGCAGTAGTTAGCCAGTAACTTACTAGCTAGCTGGCATTGTATATTCAAGTTACACTGTAAAAGCAACAATCTGAGTCAACTGAGCCAGCTTGTTAATTCTTCTTTACTGGATATAATCCTAATGCTCAAACAACCCAGTCATAGACCAAAAGTCCTAGTGGTTTCATCAGTTCAATCATGTGAGGTTTATTCAGGAAAAGGATTATTTAAGTATAATCATGTTGACATTGCTTTGCTAGGCTAGTCTTATCAAATTACTCAAATGACAAACTTCTCGGCATGGGACTTTTCAGGTGATGCTATGCGGCGGTACATCTCAGGTGTTCCTGGACTCCCGGGTCCTCCAGGACCGCGTGGTGAAAAAGGGGACCGTGGTGATTCTGGATACAGTGCAGGAGGTGGCTACTACTACGCTACTGACCGCAACGGCGTCAGGTTGGCTGAAGCAGACTACTCCAACGTTGCTCTAAGAGTCACTGACTACATTCGGAGTGAGTGAAGTCAACTTCACAAACATTCAAAAAGATTTTACAATATAAGTTTGAATTCTGGATCACTGTGTCATTCCTCAATGAATTAAACCTCTCATTTCCCACCAGATCAGGGTCTGCTGCAGGAAATGAATGACAATTACTGGAGATCTCATTCCGTGGGAGTCCAAGGCCCTCCTGGCCCACCTGGCCCTCCTGGTTCGCCTGGCCACCCTGGATACAGCCGAGTTTTTGCTACCTACGGGAATATCACTGCAGATCTCATGGACTTCTTTAGGAGTGAGCACATTTACTGTAGTTATAACAAATAACAGGCACATCGTAATTAAAATTGTTGGGCGATCAGAAGTTTCAGATGTAATTATCCATGGCTAATATTAAAAAAAGAGCCAATCTGTATTCTCTGGGGGCGACACGGTGGCTCGGTGGGTAGCACCGTCGCCTCACAGCAAGAAGGTCCTGGGTTCGATCCCCGGGTGGGGC
>JAOVYV010000040.1:18583735-18610347 GCA_025674545.1 Hassar affinis | reverse complement strand
AGTGACCTGGCCACTATCCTGCAAGAAGAATGGCTTAAAATCCCTCTGACCACTGAGCAGGACTTGTAGATGTCATTTCCAAGACGAATTGACGCTGTACTAGCCCTACACCAAAAGGAGGCCCTGCACCATACTAATAAATTATTGTGGTCTAAAATGTCAGGTGTTTCAGTTTCATTGTCTAACCCCTGTACTTTACTTTAAACACCGACATGACCCAAATAAGCAATAATACAGATAAAAACTAATTATGTTTTTCAGAAAGCATGCACTTTTAGGTATAGGCTGGTGGTATCTCAGTTGTTAGAGTACTTTCCCATTGCTGAGGAGTTAGATGGGTTGATACCTGCTTTAATGAAATTTCTGTTCTCTCCAGTTGCTTTTGGATTAAAGACATTGGGTAAAAATGGCATAATAATATAATCATTAAGACATTTGTATGATGGTTGGGAGTAAATTAATTATATATAGTGAAATTCTTTGTATAATGACTTTTACAAGCGTACGCTATGTGGCCAAAAATTGTGGACACCTGACCATTACACCCATATTTGGTTCTTGCCACAACATTGGAAGCACACAATTGAATAGTACGTCTCTGTATGCTGTAGCATTACAATTCCCCTTCACTTGAACTAAGGATCCCACAAGCGAGCTCCATAAAAGCATGGGTTCCGAGGTTGGTGTGGACAAATTCCAGTGCATCTGGAGGCACACGAACTGGCTGCGTGTGAAGGGGATACTAATTAAAATGAATTGAGTGGATCTAGGCAGGTGTAACTCAGGTTTCAGGATACATGCATGACTGGTTCCCATGTGTTTCCATTTTACACAGGTGAAATCCCGATTGGTCGGCGGAGGAGGAGTCTTGGTGTGTAAAGGCTTACATTTGTGTTTGGCTCAGAAAAATGTTCTCTCTTCATGGTGGCTTTCAGGTATATAGTAAAGCTTTCTAGAAGGGGAAAGCATGTGACCTTTATCTTAGCCAAAGTCTGTTCAGCAGGCCTGATCTTGTGCAGTTTCTCAAATAATACACATTCTGTAACTTTCAGCATGGCGTTTAATCCATATTACCTACATTTCAATCTTCCTAATTCCACAGAAAACATTTTGTACTTTTCATAATTTCTTTGGTTGTGTGTTTAATGTGGAAGTAGTTTTATATTTTACTAGCCTACACTTTTTTAATACTTAATATTCTTAATGCACTTTTTGAACAGTGTAGTCTAAAATGTTTATGCACTACTAATAGAAATGAAAAAAAGAATATTATGCAATTTGGCACAACATAAAAAGACCTAACATTCACTGGATTTTAATGTCAACCTTTTTTTAATCAAAAGTTTAATATGAAATAAATTTGGAACCAAATGTAATAAAATATTCAATGATTTAAATGTTTAGCAGTTGGTGCTGTGATGTGATTTACATTTACGGCAGACACCCTTATCCAGAGTGACTTACATTTATCTCATTTAGACAACTGAGCAGTTGAGAGTTAAGGGCCTTGCTCAAGGGCCCAACAGTGGCAGCCCAACCTTCCATTCAGTAATCCAACACCTTAACCACTGAGCCACCCCTGCCCGGTGTGATGTGATGTGATTCTCCTCCACCCACTGTCGTTTGCGGATGATGAAACAGATGAAACTGCACACCTTAAAACTGGTATAATTAGCTCCCCTTGGGTAATTACCAGTAAACTAGAAAGGAACGCGTGGAAACACAACATATATTTACACAAAATGCAAATGAGAAATGGATAAAATACAATGGTAAGTTTTATTTACAGCATAACACAAGCTATTCGGTAGATCAGCCAAATCAATTTTAAAAATGCTTTAGACATACCACCAAAGTGCCACAAGGTTTAATTTCCACTGTTCAGGCGAATAAAATCCCCTGGATAACTTCGTGTTATCCCTGTGGCAAAGATCCTGATCTGTGATGCATCATATGCAGCTCTAGGGATTCAACTGAAGCATTAACTAGCACAATGGGACTTAAAGAGAGTAAAGTCCACAGAGCTCCAGTTCTTAGTCAAATCCAGCATTCAGGATTTCAGCATGCAAAAGTAGTACGAACACATGTGCCAGCATTGTAAATGTTGTACAGAAAATGCACTGAATATTTATTTCTGACATAAAATAATAATAAAATGATATAAAATGATACATCTGCTTAAAGCACAGTTTCTCAGTACAGATGCGCGCCTGCTGCTGGGATTCTGGTGCCGGCTGT
This sequence comes from Hassar affinis, assembly GCA_025674545.1. Lineage (NCBI taxonomy): Eukaryota > Metazoa > Chordata > Actinopteri > Siluriformes > Doradidae > Hassar > Hassar affinis. The sequence goes on along the minus strand of JAOVYV010000040.1, from coordinate 18,608,109 downwards.
CAACTGCACCCAGGGCATGCTGGGAACTCATTTTGTTGTCACTCTCCTTGTCGCTAAGCAATTAACCGTCTAAAGCAAGCAGCCTGTCTGATCCCTAAATGTGAGGAGCCATGTCAAGACTGCATGACCCAATTTGAAATGAGGATTAGGCCACACGTATGAGCCGCATAGCAGAATGTATGCACTAGTGGCATTCTTGCATAACAGAAACAGATACCAAGAGATAGTTCTTGTTTTTTTTTTTTTTTTAAAAAAAGGTTGTTTTTTTTTTTGTTTCTTACCAGTGGAAGGCAATGAACACTCACACTGCTGTACATCCAAATACCGAGGCCATCCTCACCATCAAAAAGTTCAAATGAACCAGAGTAAACAGAGTAATATGTGCAAGTTTACACTTATAATTAATTCTTCATAAAGACACAACACATAGGTAATTACACATTCACCCTCTTCTTCCTTCCTCAACAGTAAAATATTACACTCTCTGTTAATCTGCAACCTCGAGTAACCCGCTTCTCTCTTGTATATTTAGAAATGGCAAAGCTACAAGCTCAGAGACAGGTTTTATATTGTGCACATATGAGAAGATGCTTCTGATCTTTTACAACACCTAGCAGAACTTGTACAATACTCATTAACGTTGGCTGTAGAGAAAACGGTAGCCCTCTTTAACTTCTTACCCTTCCTTACTTAAGGTTGCTTACTTAAGGTTTAGTATATTGGAGTTATGACAGGCCACAAAAATGCAACTGCTGAAACGCTATTGGAAACAATAAGAGACTGAAGACTCCCGAACAGTGGAAACATTGAAAAACAAATTATCTTAAATGTAAGAAAAGGCAGCTCAATTTGATAGAAGGCATACACCTGTGGGTCATACACACACACACACACACACACACACACACAGAGACACACACACAGAGACACACACACAGAGACAGACACAGAGACAGACACAGAGACAGACACAGAGACAGACACACACACTCACACAGAGACAGACAGACACACACACACTCACACACACACACAGACTGAGACAGATACACGCACACACAGAGACAGATACATGCACACAGGCGCACGCACACACAGACAGATACACAGACACAGACAGGCACATGCACACAGACAAGCACAGGCTCACACACAGGCGCGCACACACACAGTCACTGGTCTTCTACAGTTTCAATGATTTAGGGGATAATAATTTACAAAGTTACTCTATACTCATAGAAATCATACATCATAGACCTTGTACAGACGTTAGTCATCTGATGCTTCCTTCTAAGAGTCAATTTCTCCAAAAGAAAATGTGGATGTGTGTCTAATCTCTGCTAGTGCCACAGTTATTCAAAACTCCCAGCAGACTAACGAAAAAGAAATAAAGTGTTAATCCATTGGATTCATAGTTTAACAGTGGGTCATTTACTATTTAACTCATTTTGCATTGCTGAAATGCTGTTTAGTCCCTTCCCTATTCATTAACTTCCATCCAATGTTCCTCCTGTCACATACAAGTGGAAGTTCACACAGAAAAGAAGCACCAGGATGATGTTCTGCCTACAGAGCCTTCTACTGCTTCATATGATCTGGATTATGAACCAGAGGAATGGACACTAGGAACAGGGTAGAATTTAGAAACTCTGCTTTGGGCAGTGGGGTTCAGGCACTCCGATTCCCCACTCATTTTAAAGAAGACTTCCTGTTCTTGCATCTTCCGAGTGAACTCTTCTTCAAGAGCCTGGAAGACATATGAGAAGTGCCACATGCTCATTACAGAGACATCCTAAACCTACCAAAGGCTTAACAGCTGATTTTTCTCAATATGCAATCGTATTTCCACAGCATCTGAACAGTACCTTCTTCCTGGGACGAAGTTTCTCTCTCCATTCTTTAAGCTCTTGACTGTGCTCCTCATCCAGCTCCTTCAGCTTCTGAGTCTCATGCTCTATTAGCACATGGCACTTCTCGTTCTGTGTTTACAAAGTAAATACCAGTTATTTTGAATGTTCATACTGTGATACACAGCTGAGGACTTTTAAGTCATATTAAGGAGTCTATTTACATGTAGAAAATAAGATAAGTGGGAAACAAATCTGATCTGGAAGTTTTGCAATAAATCACATTAGACAGATAATGAAATGAGTTTGTTGCTGCAATGCACACACGAGAATGACGGAGGCCTTGGCAGCTGCTGCTACTCTAACACCATGTACGAACAGCAAGCAAAGCAGGTGACAGGTTCACCTTTTAATGAATGCCCTGTTTCTATTTCAGGCTGAGCTGTACTTCAAAAATTGATGAAGAGAAACTAATGCATGAGGTGGAGAATAGAAAGTACTTATATGCCCCTTTCTCCAAATGTAAGTAAAAAGTAAGGCAAATGCTCACATAGGAGAACAAAAACTCACTGCATCTGCAGAAAAGCCTCTCATATGCAATACAGAAAATAAACAGCAATATCTTTTATTCAGATCTAAAACATTATATCAAAACTAGGATCACCAAGCACTAGGTACCTGTACACATACTCATTTATGCAGTTATCTAATCAGCCAATGCAGTGTGGCAGCAGTGCAATGCATAAAATCATGCAGACACAGAACAGCAGGAGCATGTAATGTTCACTTCATCCATTAGAACATGGAAAATGTGATCTCAGTGATTTTGACTGTGGTATAATTGTTGGCGTAAGACGGGCTGGTTTGAGTATTTCTGTAACTGCTGATCACGGATCTCTAGTGTTTACTCAGAATGGTACAATACAGAAAAACATCCAGTGAGCAGAAGTTAAGTGGAAATGCTTTAGCGATGTGAAAGAAGTCAATGGAGAATGGGCAGACTGGTTCGAGCTAACAGAACGGTTACAGTAAATCACATAGCCACTCTGTACAATTGTGGTGGGCATAAAAGCATCCGATAATGCACAACACATAAAAGCCTGAGGCAGATGGGCTGCAACAACAAAAGATCATACTGGGTTCCATTTTTATCAGCCAAGAATGCAAAGCTGAAGCTGCAGTGCACACAGGTTCACCAATACTGGACAGTTCAGCTGAGGCACACAGATGGTCCCAACAGCATTACTCCAAGTACAAGGACCCCACCTGCCTTGTGTCTGTCCAGACTGGTGGAAGTGGTGTAATGGTGTGGGGAATGTTTTCTTGGCACATTTTGGGCCCATTAATACCAATCAATAACTGCTTGAATGCCACAGCCTATTTGAGTATTGTTGCTGACTTTCATGGCCACAATTTCACATCTTCTAATGGCTACTTCCAGCATGATAATGCATCGTGTAACAAAGCAAAAATCTTAAACTGGTTTCATGAGCATAACAGTGAGTTCAGTGTTCAGTGTTAAATCGCAGCATGAAAATGCACCTGTAAAATCTGCAGGAACTGTGGGATGCAATCGAGTCAATGTGGACCAGAATCTCAAAGAAATGTTTCTAACACATTGTGGAATGCATGCCACAAAGAATTTGTTTTGATGGCAAACAGAGGCCCTACTCAGTATTAGTATAGCATTCGATTCAATTTGTTCAATATATCAAACATAATATTTTTAATAATGTTCATGCAGTCACACTTTTAGTTCCCTCCACATTAGGTATTTGAGCGTGTGTATATGCGAGTGCTTACCTGTAGCTGCTGAAGCTCTCGGATGTTGGAGTCACACTGAAGCTGAAGGTCTCTCATCTGATTCTCGTGCTTCTGGTGCTGATGAAGTCGCTCGTTCTTCTGTCTCTTCTCCTCCTGTGCAGCAAACTACCCCCAAAAACCAGTATGAGAACACACCCTAGTCCTGTGTACTTGGTATACAAATTGGTATCAACATTCCATTGAATACATTCTTTGTGTATTACCTGCTTAATTTTCTCTCTGTCCTGCTCCGGAGTTCCTGTGCCAGTGATGCGCAGACTTTTCTTAAACATGGCCATACGAGTCTTTGCGTCGCTGCGCTGGATCTTTGGTAGTCGGCCTCTCTCCTGAGCCTGCCTGTTTTTCATCTCTTCTATCAGGCGCTGGTTGTAACCCTGCATCTGCTCCATTTCCTATTATTTAGCCATGTTATAAGAGGACATATTAAAAAACAATCCCTAGCAATACACAGAGCATTTCTTCATTTGCTCAGAGTCATGATGCTTATGTGATTAATATAGTTAATGGGACTTGGCTAGCTAGCTAAAATGCTGGCAGTTCAAAGATTCCAGATCATTTGTAACAGGTGAAATTTTACGATGCAGGGTTTGCCATACAGATAAATGAGGATTATGCAACAACAGGCAAAAACACTAAGCTTCCCTGTAGGACTGCAAGATGTTCTGCTCTGTAGTTGCCTACAACATTGTGCAATACCCTTAAGAACTACTGGCATTATGTGAAAATAAACGTGTTCATATTATTCATGAATATTCAAAAAAATTGTAATGTCTGCTTTATTCACCCACCTTGTCATGTCTCTTTAGGAGTTGGTGCCTCTGCATGAAGTACTGATCTTTCAGCTGCTGCTTCAATAATTGGTGCTTCTCCTGCAGGTGGCGCTCCTCAAGCTCCCACATGGCTGCCTCACGTGCTGTATGTACGCATGTGATAAGACATATTTGAGAGAGAGAGACAGAGAGATGAAACCTTAAATAGACCAAAATCAACAGAAACAGAATAGGCACACTGGACAACAGTTTCAGACCGAAAGGAAGGCAAGCAGTGTACAAGTTCGCATGTCAATAAATAGCTGTTGCATCATGCTTCCTGCTGTGTCTGACTCACTGTGGAGACTCACTCACACACACTTGCCAAACCATATTTGTCACACACCACAAGGCCCAACACTGTCCTTATAAAGTCCTAAATGTGTTGATTGACTGACTAACAAGGATGGACAATCTGATACTTTTGATTAGTTTACTTTTACTGGCCATAATATAATAATATTGATAGCATGCTCTTTTTTTGATGCAGTAAGATGTAATACTGTTACTGACCTATTACCACTTTACCGCACAAATCTTATCTTCACCTATTTTCATTGTGCTACTGACAGCTTGGACAGATTTATATATGAACTTGCAATCTTCAACAGCCAATTTGTCAAACATGTCTGACCTCTCATAAGCTGCTGCTTATGGTTAAGGCAATCTCGTTCTATGGTGGCAATCTCTAGCTTGTGCTGCTGGATGATCTTCTTCAGAGCACTGTCCAGTTCCTGCTGTTGCTTCTGCAGAAACTCCTGTTCCTGTTGTAAGGATTGAAAAAGAGACAGGAGGGAACGCAAGACAGACATCATCAGTATCAATTTGTACCTTAAACTGCAGCCGTGCACAACCATTAGCAAATCGTCACAAAATATTTCACACAAAAAACATACGAAACACTAGCACAGACCATAGTACTGTTTGAAAAAGCATGGAGAAAAAAGTCACACAAAATTATAACAGTAATATATGTCTTGTAGCAAGACAACATTTACATCTCATGAAGAAATGGTACAGTCCAATATGGATGAATGGAGCAGAAGAAAAACATAAGGACATCTTGTACAAGTTATAACCAGGGCTCGCTTTCCAAAAATCTGTATCAGATCATCTGACCACATCCTATATTTAAACATTTCTGTTCTTGCTTTCCAACCTCAAAATAATGTTCCTTAACTGATAAGAACATACATTTAGAAAAATTAATTTAATGATGTTACTTTTACGTAGGCTGTATGTAAGCCCAGTATGATACAATAATAATTGAAATGTAAAAAATTATTTTAAAAAATTGGAAAGCTTTTAGACCCAGCAGCTGTATTTCCATTGACACGATCAGGTCTACACATAAAGTAAATAATAATAACAGCAACAATAACATTCATGTTATTATTATTATTTACCAGAGATTATAATGAAATGCAAAGTTATACATTCTTAAATGGTTATTAGGTCTGTTTATCTGTTGAAAGCGTACTTTAACATAATGAGGTTTTACCTTGAGAAAATTCTTAGTTAATTTAATAGTAAATTTAAATTACACTGTTTCTTCATCTATAGATTGAAGCTGTGTAACACACCAGCCTGCATTTCACAGCTTATGTAAAACGATACACTAACTGAAATGATGCATAACATGCCAAATAAGGATTACATGCTTTTGTTTTCATTTCTCAGAACGGTTCAGAGCCCTGTTTAAAACTCAAGTCTACATTAAAATAGAGTATAAAGTCCATAATGAGTAAAATCAAATAGCATTTTTTAAAGATCTGAAAACACTATTTTCAATCAATCAATCATTTACTTAAACATTATTCATTTATCTAAACCTTTCAACAAACATTACACTGTAAAATACACATTACCACAACGACACAATGCTTTGGTGTTATTACCCTATGATACAAGTCCTACTGTAGTCACAGTGATGATCAGCATTTCCATTTGTCAACACAGAGCCCAGTGGCACAGATAAAAACAGCGAGAGTGAAATATACAGGAGTACATTTGGAGCAAATAACAGAGCACAGTATGTTGTGTTCAAAAAGAGACACTGCACCATAACACAACAGCGACAGCACTCCAAAAAAGAACCGCCCAGCTCACATGTGCCGTCTCCATCCTAATGCAATAGTAAAGTGCCATCTGTCAGAATTCATATGCAAGTGTGCAACATTCCTCGTTTAACGCGAAACATATCGAGTCAGATGTGGAGCACTATGAACATGCTGTGCTTTCTGTGAGAGCAACACATATTACTATTGTTTATTAATTGTTTAATGCTTAAAAATCTAATAGGAATATCTTTCTAAATATTATCCGACAAAGCCATGACACTGGATATGTGTAGTTTTGTAATAGCCTATACATCAGTCATTCGGTTAAGTAAATGACTCTTGGGTCAGACGTTTAAATGTTTGGTGGTGGGCAGGCACATATGAGCAGGGGGGTTGGACAGGGAGAAGAAGGGGCAAAACTTACATCCTGCATCTGAGCGTTGAACAGAGCACATGAGGACAACTGAAAAGACTGTATCATAACCTGGGCCACACCCTGTGGAGTGAAACACAGTGCACTCTTCCACGTCAGGGACAAGTCACTCACACACCCGTGGAACGTAACCACCCTCCAAAACCCACACACACACTTTCGGCTTCTCACAATCTCTTTCTCGGCTGCTGGTGGCTTAAAGCTCTGGGTTAAAAATGCAAGACTGTGAGGTAGACAAAGAGCAGTAAACATGGTCCCTCAGAGCTTTACTTGTTAAGCAGTAGATGAGTTTGAAAGTCGGCAGGTTATCTCCAGGGTGTTCCTTCATTAATTCAGTGTCCTTCACATGCTTGTGGATTTGAAGCAAAAGAGCATCAGAAGTAATATTTAGTAAGTACATAAATTATTAGTCAGTTAAAAGCTGGTCAGTTGAACTCGGATGTCCGTTTACTCCAAGAAAGAAGAGAAAAGAAGAGGCTTTGTATTGCATCATCTTAACATGCTGCACAACAAGCTCTGTTGATGTCGGAGTCGCTTTATGTCCCAGGGTGCCCTCATGTCTGTGTTACCATCTGGCTCTGACTCTTTCTGATGCTGTCATAGCTAATCTGAGTTCCTGCTTGCACGCTGCACACAATGTATGTCTTCAACCATTACAGGACAAGAACAAACGTAATAACCCGTGCTCTCTCTCTTTCCTCCCCATCTCCCTCTCTGTCATGGTGTATGTGACCCCTGAGGTACAAGTGTGATGGTACCACATGGAGACCCTGCACGTGGCAGTGGCTGCTCTTCCTTACACTAGACCTCCTAAACACTAGACATAAAACGCTAGATGCTCACACTCAAATCCTTTTTAACACAGAGTTACTTGACTCTAGAGTATACAGTTATTGAAGAGAAATACTGTAGAATCGCATTATGTAGTGTCCTCTCTGTCACCTCAGAGACTTTCCCTTGCCAGTGAACAATGTCCATTATTAAAAGTGCTGTACAACTAAAATGGACTGAAGCTATGTTTAATGTTCTATGTTTAAAAAAGGGAACATGTTTAAAATGCAAGCTAGCGAGCTAAATAACCACTGAAACAAGGAACAGTGTGGTTTATCTTGTCCATTATGCCCTTTGTAACCACAGAATTTTCGAATGAAGTTACTTTTCAAACCATGCAAATTGCTGGAATCAAAAGCGTCTTGATATAAGAATAGCTGTATCCATGTAAAAACACATGTAATGAGCATGTGATGACTTAGGAGTCTTTACCTCTTCTTGCTGAACAACAACGAGGTCTTCCTTTAAGCGTTTCATAAGCTCTTTTCTCATGTGTTTGGGGGACATGCCGATCTCCTGTTTGACCTACAGTGCACGAGTATGCAGATGGTTGGGAATTTTGCTCTGTTGACTGAGCACAGCTGATATTATGTATTAGTGGCAAGTCATGCAATAAAAAGGTTACCAGTGTGATGATTAGTACCACCGACACCCTAACTAGAATCAAGCAGCTCATGGATGATTTAGTGAAGATTTAGATTTGAATGGAGATGTCCCAGAAAACTTAAGAGTCAGTTCTCCGACTGGTAAGTTGATTCTGTTAATAAGAAATGGATTAGATACTTGAGTATTCATAAATCAGACTCCATGGCAGAAATCAGATGAGTGGCAGAAACAGAAACAGAGTAAACAAAAAGTAGTTTTAAGACTAAGAGAAGGTTTTGTATGTACTGATTAACCATTACCCTGATTTCATTATTGAAAACACGATTAACTTATCTAAATCTCTAAAATGATGCGCACTGCAATAGAACTGAAGTGATGTTCAGCATGAATACAAGAATGGAAAGGGGAAGTGGTACACAGTACACTCGTACAGTACAGACGTGAAGGTTGCCAATTGAGTCCTGTTGAAACCTCGGGCAGTCAGATTTTGCACGTAAAAACTGAATCCAATTTGTACGACACATCTCTGTGCTTTTATTGCATTTTTTACTTTGTGTGAGAACCCCTTTTCACAACTGACTCAACTACTGCCTTAGCAGTTATTCTACATCAACAGAACAAGCCAAGTATCACAAAAGGGTCCTGAGGTCATGATATAGTAGGATGTTACTGGGCTTATGTTCAGAATATAGCCAAGTGTTACAGAATTCATGTTCCCCAATATACAATTTCATAATATGGTTTAGTGAGCACCATGCTAGAGATCATTATAAATGCTAAACAAAAATATTATCTATTAGAGTTGTAAATATAAAAGTAGCAGGGCAGAAAAGCCATTTGAATATTAAACCATGAACCAGCTGAAGCCCTCCACCACAGCACCAAGCCCCACACTTACACATTCACACATTATTAGTAATAGTTATACTAAACATTAATAAATACGTACAATAAATAATAATAATAATAATAATAATAATAATATGCAAAGTAAACATTACATCTATTAAAGCAACAGGGTTAACAATACACAGTAAGCAATCAAAATACAGTTTACAGGTATATCATCTTTTACAATACTACAATAATCTATAAAAATAAAATACCACCCAATCTGAATACAGTGCAGTTAACTGCCATATCGGAGTGATTAAAGACAGCCATGCAGATGGAAAAGGAGTTAAAGTATCAGCTTTTTAGTGCATGCAGAGCACCAGCACTCAGATAAAAGTTTAAAATTGTATTCACATGTCTATTTAACCCATTTCAAGCATCACGCCAAGGCTATGGCAGAAAAATATTAGAGCATGCATGACCCAGATGGAAAACCATTAATCTAAACCCTATAATAAAAGCACTTTTAAATATTGTTCAGATACAGTAAAGCCAGGCATCATTTCCAGAAAGAAAACTTTCCCTTTTGATTTCCATGAAGAAACTAACATGCAGAAACAGAAATTCTACAGATAAATGTGTTAGAGTAGTTACATTCAAAACTGAGGAACAATTTATGTTAATATTTAGACAAAAATGCATTGCCAAACGCATCCGAGCAGAACAGAGCAAAATACAAGGTGCGTTGACTACAGTGAACCAGCATTTTGTCCTGGCTGAATAAAGTAAAAGCACAAAGGCGAAAAGCAAACAATGTGCAAAATGACCTTGAAGACAGTGCAGCTGCAAGAAGCAGTCCCTGTGATCTGAAACAAAGCTGCAAGTCTACATTCACTGTAGAAAGATCCCATGTATGCACATTTTATGACAATGGAAAGAACGTTGATTTATACAGCATAGCCCCTCCACCATACAAAAGCAGACCGATATGGCAAAATGTTAATCATAACTCCATACTGACAGGCTTACAGTGCTAAATCTCTCTCCCACTTACCTCTTTCTTACGATTCTTAAGCATGTTCTGGAATTTGGAGAGCTCCTTGTCTTGCTCAGATTTGATCCTCTTGGCCTCGTCCCTCAGCCGATTGGTATGGTCTTGCTCCATTCGCTCAACTGTCTGCTTCTGCTGCTTCTCTAGGTTCTCAACCTCTTGGTCATACTGACGTTTCTTTCCCTAGAACAGAGAGATTAAAAGAGAGACAAAGAGATAGAGAGAGAGAGAGAGAGAGAGAGAGAGAGAGAGAGAGAGAGAATGAGCAGTAAAACTAATGAATGCCAGTACTTTCCAGGTAACGTGAGCTCTCCAAACTGCCTGACTGCTTCTTGTGTAACAGTCACCTGACAGTCTGTACTGCCAACTTCAAAATATTTTTTTAAATCTCAAAGTGAAGTACTTTCGTCAAATCAAATCATCTGACATACACTTTCAAGAATAAAATATCTTTCCTTGAATTGCAGTGTCACAAACTCCAATACTGCTACAGTACACCTTTGTGCTTTGCAATTATGAAGGTAAAACATTGAACATTATGGACTTCCATAATTTTATGTTAATGATCCTGCTGCATACTAATATGTAGTGTAAAGTTATGAAGGCACTAACTGTCATCTCCTGCTCAAAGCGCCGGAATAGTTGCTCTTTCTGCTGCTGCAGCTTATTGCTGAGCTGTTGATGGGCTCTCTGCTCCTCCTTTTGCAGCAGCCTCAGCTCACGCAGCTCCTGACGCCTACAGCAGGACCACACAAGGCATCATTTCACTTAACACGACACAGTACAAAGCTAAAAATAAATCAATAAATAAAAACAAACCACAACAACAGCACTAAAATACAAATTTTAGTAAGTGTGCCTTCTTTACACTTAGAAATAGAATAGAATAGAAATAGATACATAGATACTTGATGTTTTCTTTGCTACTTAGTTTCACTGATTTTGCACTGCACATACTTAAACAAACCAGAAGACATAAAATCTTTGGGCGAATATGAAATGTACTCATAAAAGTCACTTATTGGCCAGAAATACAGCAACGGAAATACGCAATTAAACCAGAGAAATTTCAAAATTCAGCCAAGCACTGAGAACAGCAATACTGATATAAATAACTTATTAAAGAACCCTAAACGTCCCACATGCAGACAAAGCCCCAACCAATTTAATGAACAAAATTCTGGCTCAGTAACAACTGAACAAATCCACAATGGCAATACAGTCACCCAAAGTGGATCAAGTAGTTAATTTCCTGTAAATGTAGCATCATGTGAAATATAATCATGTCTATATAGTTCTCTTCTGCAATATTCTCTCTTAATTAATATGAATTAAAAAATAAAAATGTAAATAATTCCCAGATGCTTAATAACAGCAATAGAGTTTGCTTAAAACATTACCTTAAAAAGCGCAGCTCTTCATTCTTGGTGTCATTATCAGTAACTATCTTCGAAGTGGTGACACTGACCTCCACCCCATCCACCATAAACTTACGAGTCTTTTTCAGTGTCTTCTTCTGGTATTTAGCATCCTGTGTAAGAAAAACCTCATTAACATGAGCAAATTAATGAAAGGTGAATAATCTCTCAGGGCTCACTGAGATATACTTACCTGTACAGAAATTGATCCTTCCTTACTTCTGGATAAGAAGCTGGAGATAGAAAGGTTCATGTCAATGCTGTTAGTATCAGCAGCAGAGCTGCTTCCTGAATCAGAATCCTTCTCAATATCGGGTTTAATTGCCACAGCTCTATTCTGGTCCACCTCATCCTCTGTAACAGCTTCAGGGGAAGCAGGGAGCTCATTATTCTTTTCTGGGGTTTTCTTTGACATATGGTCTACCTCATCTTTTTCTCCATTAACGATGATGACAGGCGGCACATCCACAGATGTCTTACTTTCATTCATCAATTTCTCATTCTCAGCAGGAATATCTTTCTCAACTATACTGGTCACTGACTCAGTTTTGTTTTCCACTTGTTCAGATTCCTTCACATCTTCTTCAGCTTCTGGTTGTAGCTTTATTTCTTCCACCTCTTCTTTCTTTTCCTCCTCTGCAGCCATATCAACACTAGTTTCTTCTTCCACTTTCTCTTCCTGCACATTTTCATTCTTCTTCTCTGTTTCTCCTTCACTCTCAACCAAGTTATTTGTCTTTTCTGCATCATCCATGCACACCTCATGCTGTTCAGTAACAGCTTCTTCAGGGAGACTCTTCTGGGGTTCACTTATTTCTACAGGTTCAGTACATTCCTCTGCTAAGGGTTTTGGTTGCACTTCCTCCTTCTCCACCTGCTGATCTTTTTGTTCATCCACAATTGTCTTTTCTTTCTCGCAGCTCTCAGTAGGTTCATTCATCCTAACCTGCTCCTTCTCTTCCTCTCCAGTCTCTTCACTGACGGTCACAGCCTTCTGGACAGCATCTTTCTGGGTTTCTGGAACTTCAGAAGCACTTTCTGAAGTCTGGACTTCTTCCTGGCTTGACACGCTTTTGTCTCCAGCATGTGAGTCTTTCAGTTTGAGGTCTGCCGCAGCAGCTGCTTTTCTGCGCTCTCCCTCAGCATGGTCAGGCTCAGAGGAATCCAGAACCACAGCTGAGCTCCTCTTACTGTCCTCAGCTGTTTTGGGTTTTGCCTGTGGCTCAGCTTTCTCAGTGACTGATTCCAGCGGGGACATATTCTCAGAAAGCTTCTCATCGTCTAAGCTGCCAGTGCTGATTTCAGACAGTGCACGCTTATGTCCCCGCATATCCTACAAGCACAAAAAATTATGACAAAATTATTGTGAATATTATTCGACATAAGTGACAAGGCATTACATGCATAAAACAGAATGGACGCCAGACCATACCGATGATATTTGTGCACTAGTTAATGAATACACATACCAGCTGTGAGTCTGTCTCCTCTTCTTCCTCTTCTTCCTTGTCTTCCTCAATCTCCTCAAACACTTCTGCTTTAGCCTCAGCAATCAGGTCACGCAGAGGTTTGTTATCAGTTACACATAAAACAAATGGATGCTGAAGGGAAATAAGATAAACAATTAAAATGGTTGAGAAAATATTATATTATTATATTGTAATAGTACTATTACTGGTACTAGTATAACACTATTATATAATACTATTATATAGGGGTCCTTTTGTTGCTTTCCAGATAATTCACCTGCAGGAGTTGTGGTGCGCTCCATCTGTGGTCTACATTCTTATCCAGAGCTTTCTTCAGGAAATCACTGAACTCTGGTGACCTGTTCAATCAAGCAAGAAATCAAATGAAAATGCATGTCTGAAATAAAGAACCCTGAATACTTCACGACTCATATTTAGAAAACAACCACAACAATCAAATGTGCACTTTCAGGCTCCCCATATGATGATGTTCTGGGTGGCCAACTGCTAAACTGATTCATCATTACTCATTTCAACTGCTGGCAGCCTGCACACATTATGTCAGAGATTCACAGGCTCTTTGGAAAAAAGAAAAAAAAACTACTTGTTGGCTAATGCAACACTATATTCATTTCTATCTTCATATTGTATTCACTTATATTTCATGATGCGTGTCTGGCACATGAATATGTGTGTGTGAGATATACGGGTGTGTGTATATGGATGTGTGTGTGTAAAAAAAAAAAAAGAAAAAAAGAATAAGAGCTGTGATTCGACAGCCATACCATCGGGAGGGCTGCATGAGTGTAGGGGGCTCAGACTTTGCTATTTTGAGCAGGACTCTCATAGGGTTCATCTCATGATTGGGCGGCTCAATCTGTGCCAACTCGATCAGTGTGATCCCGAGGGACCAGATGTCTGCTTTGTAGTCATATGGTCTGTCCTTTGATGTCTCACACATCACCACTTCAGGGGCCATCCTGTAGACACAGAGGGGTGAAATGGAAAAAAAGACTAAGAGAGGAAATGTAAGAATGTAAAGGAAGAAAATTATACAAGACAACTAATACAACTAATGGCTTAGCAAAGAGATTTAAAATTGTTCAGTTTCTGTGTCCTTGTCATTACCATTCCTCTGTTTAAAACCATATCCAACAATATATTTGTCTTGGAGTTATACAGAACACATGACTAACCAGTAAGGAGTCCCAATGAAAGAGTCTCTTCTTTGTAGAGTCCTAGTGTTTTTCGCAGACACTCCAAAGTCAGCTAAGGAGACATTGACCCAGATTAGACATGCATGCCTGGTGACAGGTAAACTGGAAGCATCACGACTTAAGAAAGAAACCTTTTTCTGAAGTTGCTGCTGTATTCAGTTACACAATCATAGTCCAGTTAATATTTAATCTCGCACTGCAGCCTTCTTGTTGTCATACTTCATATACAAATTAATAATATATGCTTAGTGGAACCATAATAAATTATAAAAGTGAATACAGCTATAAAAAAAGCACTCACCCAACTTGACGTCACCATCTGAAGAAAACAGAATGTTTCCAGCTTTCAGGTCTCTGTGGATGATCTTATTCTCATGAAGATAAGTCAGCGCCTCTAGGGTCTGTTTACACACCACACGGATCTGTGGCTCCGTCAGGGGCCGCTCCAGCTCTGGGTACATGTGTACAAAAAGAAATACTTTATTTTATGTGGTTCTATATAAATATGGTTTGTAAAAGCTTTGCATGAAGATTTCTTCTTGTGGAAAATATTTAATGATGTTGCTATTTTTGAGTTTTAGCCTCATTTACAAGCTGAAGTCATAATAACTCAAGGCTAAAGTTGCTGGATGAACTGAAAAATAATAGTTTTTCTTTGTTTGTTTTGAATTTGGAACCTGATATACATGACTGGAAAAATAAGAAGCTATTTTTGTGTAATAGTTGAATGATCCTTTATAATAGTCTGTTGCCCTTAGGTAGGTGATAACACTGCACCATTGTGGTGAAGCTGTGACCGGGTCCCTGATAAGAGGGTTAGTGAGGCTTACACTAAAACGACAACCAGAAGGAGTTACACTAACGAAAACTCAAGTTCTACAGCTCACACCAAGCCAGTCTCAAGAGATCTATACCGCTTCACTAATAGCACCTACAGGAATTTTGTTTTTTAGCTGAAAGATGAAAGAGGAGGGGCATAAAAAACATAACACCATAAAACAAAATGCTGTGTTTAACTAATCCTATAATCTGAACTTTGATTTTGTTCGAAATAAGACCATACTACAACTACTATACAAGTCACACACCAGAAAATAAGAACGTGATGCATTGAATGGGTGGCTGATAGACTGCAGTGTTTCCAAGAGGCATAAAAAAAAAAACAATCCTTTTATTTTTCAAGTATAATCTACTTCGAAAACATTTAGTGGAAAAACTGTGCACAAGCCTTTAGGAACACATCCAAATACAGCAGAAAAAGGCTGAATTGCAGTAACCACTCCTTGAAACTGGAACTGCAATAATGACATGCTTAGACCGCTTCAGAGCTTAGCCTACTGTGTGGCAGTGAGGTTCAGTGGAATGGAGCATGATTTATTGGAGCACGAGAGGACATTTCAAATGATTCAACAGCTCTGAAATATCTTTTAAGCCTGGTATGAAACAAAGCAAATAAAACTCACCCAACATGACAGCATCGACTGCTCCTCCTGCACAAAACTCAATAAGTATCTATAAACAGAAAGAAACAGAAGGAGCAGAAAGAAACTTTATTACAAACTCAACAGTCTTACATACACTTCCTAGAACAGTGGCTAATTCATCTAAATCAGGAAAAATGCAATATCAACAACAAATGGACGACGAACACTGAGAAGTAATTGACAAAATGGGTGCTTACAATCATCTGATTTTGACCCCAAAACAAATTAAATCCCAGATAGTAAAGGAAGATTGCCTGATTTACAATCCAGATGTTATTTATTCTAAAATCCAACATATTCAAACATGGGGATTAATTGAGACAGCTACTATTCAATTATGCACCGTTATATGGAACTGCAGTCATTGGCAAGGTATAAAACTGCAAACTTTGGTAAATTATACCTTCATTATACATTCAGTCAAGGGGCTTCAAATAGTACAAACAAACCCAATATAAATTCTGTCTTATGTTCCTTTAGTACAAATAACAACGGAGAGGAAAGAGGGAGAACGACTGGGCTGATCTATCAAAATTTTTTGCTCATGGTTGTAGATAGCTTGTAACTTTACTGCCTTCGTCGAGAAATCTGTACCCTTAAACTCGACACATGTGCGAGAACTAGAGCAATGTAACCAAAGCGGTAAGCGTTAGTCATGCGGTAACTCTTGCCCAATTAATCTCCCAGCTCAAGTCTTCTTAAGCATTTTCTTGTGTTTTTGTGCATTTATTGCCCTTAATCTTCATCATGGCTCCTAGAGAAGGAGATAATAGTGAAATATGAGAGCGGTGTTAGCGTTACTGAACTCACTAAGGAATACGGTATTCCGAGATCAATCATCTCCACGATTAAGAAGCATAAGGAAACAATAAAGAAGGCTGAAGTAGGCACCGCTCCCAAACAACTGAAGAAGTTAAATAATTGTTCTTATTTAATTGTGCTGTAATTGTATTTCAGTGTTTTTTATATTTTGTGTTGTTTTCAGTGTATAAGCATCAAAAATATATGAAGTTCCACAGGTTTCCCATACAATACCATGAAACTCTACATCTGTTAAACTCTACGCCACTCCCAGAACCAACTGACGCCGTGTTTTAAGGTACCACTGTATTAATATGTGAAATCTTTCTCAGATACTCCATGCCACCATGCTCCATTGAACCATTTTTCAATGCAATTAAAGCTTTTAACAGCTGAGTGACTTGAGATCCTTCTGTCAGTTTTAAGTAAACATGACAGTGTTGATGGGAGATGTGCACTAATCTTTTCCGATGGGCCTGCAGAAGCAAACTGGACCACAGTATAATTAATTCATAAGCACTTTCTCTGGTCATTTGTAATGGTATATTATCCTCCCATATAGACTGAGCATAGAGGGAGCGCCATCTGAAACCGCCTGCGCCTAACTAACTGCCTTGGGAATTCTGTGGCAGAATGAAAAAGAGACCAGATTAAAACAAACAAAGGCCATCAGCATTAAGACTGCACTGAACAGCAAATGTGCATAAAATGTTTTTCAAACTGCAAACAGGAAAGAGAAGTGTACTGTATGATGAGAGCAGCTACTTACCCATAACTTGCTATCAAAGTAGAACGCGTCAAGCAGTTTGACTATGTACTGATGGTCACAGGAAGCCAGGATATCTATCTCAACCATGTAGTCTTCCAGCTCCTCCTCGGTCTTCGTGTCAATCACTTTAGCAGCTGCAAGTATGCCCGTTTGCTTGTTCTGAGCCTGAAACAAAACAATACGTGCAAAATGGTTTAACAAAGAGGGAAAAGAGGTCCAAAAAGCCTGCAGTGTAAACGGGCTAAGTCCCAACTGCATAACAAAATGAAATTTAGACAGAACACAGGAGGAATCTTTCTTTAAGAACAAAAAACATGTAATTAAAAGAAAGCTTCAAACTTACAGTATATAATCATAGAAACTACACATTTTTAAAGTTAGTTAACATTACGTATTTTGTTATAGAAACAGAAGCTTGGCGGTTGACTAACTCTGTGTTTGGTTGCAAAGGATGATGGCATATGTATTTATTCCTTTATTTGCAGTATACCTTTACATTTCTGTTCAGCATTTAAAAATGAATGTGACTAAGGAACAGTCTGCATTTAATTGAAAGATTTACTCATATGTAGCTCTATGGTAGCTTCAGTTATTCTTCGAGTCGAAGTTTAGTTCAGTTTTTACCCTTTATGCACTTTATAAGAAGTAAAATATCTATGAGAAAGTCTGCTTCATTTGTTGTACATTAATACAAATCCACATCGTATCTAATCAACTGATCTTTACGTTTAATCAACTTGTAGTGTTGGAACTGGAATAAAAAAATTAAAAATTAAAAGTTGCCCTGATGTATGTAGTTTTGCTGATTAATTGTTCTAATAGTGTAGAAAACTTTGCACTCGAATGTGGAGTGAACCAGAAATTGTATGAATTGTCATAAAGGTTAAACATGTGAACCACAAACCAACTGTTTGACTTTGCAAATAAATTTCTCTCTGTGGGTGCTGTATGCTTAAAATAGCAACAGCGTCCAAAAAAAAAAACAGAACAACAAAAAAAAACCTCAAGAGGTGTGGCACAAAAAAAGCACTGCTAACCTCATTGTACTGTACACGCTAGTCTGTATCTGAATACGGCGTAAACAGGTACGCTAATATTAAGATTCATGTCACTACAGTCAAATGAAGAGTCATTACAGAATACGTTCATGTACAGACTCTGATAGAGTGTGTACCATTAGCAGTGTGTCTATTTTAAGTCAGCACTGGGAGGAGTGACACAATTCCAATCACTAGTTCCTACACAGCTGGAAGTGCCAAGCCTGCTTTGGAAACAGTTTCAAGTGTAGTGTTTATGGATACGAAAACACAGCCCAGTGGCTGGACAGAGGAACGAGAGAAGTGTGTGTGGCTCAGACTTTCTATTTACACAAAGCTTTACATCATGCACTCTCGCGCTGCTTTTCTTTGTACTAGCCAACGCCTCTCGTTCTGCAATCTGTGAGGAAACGGATGCAGTTTAGAGACGCAAATTAAAGGAACCGAGCTAATGCAATATTCTGAAACAGCCTGCAAACGGCATGTCCGATGTAGATCAGCTAGCTTTCTGAATATCATCAGGTTAATACGGATAGGTAGAAGGTGATAGTTTCACCTAAGACAAAACACACTATAAAATACTGTTACATGTTTAACATGCTCAAAACAAATACAGTAGCCTATTCACTTTGATACTCATTCAGTGTTTCAACTAGCCCAGTTCTGAGCCTTCTGAACGCCTGCTGTTTGTATTGAGGGCGGGAATGTCATAAGGAAAGGTCCTCTGGTGTGACACATGCTCATGTTCTCCCACACCCATCCACCTCGCTCTGCTCTGAAAGGAGGAGTATGGGAAGGGACACTTGCTGAGAGCCTCTCCCACTGAATCACCATGTGTCTGTTCACACTTCACTACACTACACAACATGAAGATTAAAATAGAGGAAGTGAGTTATAATGCAAGCTATAATCTAACAGTGTTATTATAATCCCTCACAAGGATAGCAATACACTAGTGCACTGGTGCACTAACAGCATCACAAATTAACACCAGCTTTTTCCTCCAGTTATTTTTTCCTCCAGCTGGTTTGGAGACTAATATGTAATTGGCTAACAAGTTGTATGGAGAATTAAACTCATGTCTGAAATTCACTCAGTCATGATTTCTTTAACAGACCAGAGGTATTCAACTTAAATTGAAAAAAGGTCCAACTACACAAAATTCCTTGTTTACAAAGACAAATCAAACTGAATATGTGTTAAGGAGATTAAACACAAGCTTCTCTCCATTTGCCCTTTTAGTCAAGACCGCATACAATGCTGTTAGTTCACTAATCAGAACAGAGAAGGTAAATAAAATTAAATTTCGGTGATAACTCTCCCCATTATGAATGACTTTCTCAAATCCAGTAGTGAGTCTCTGGCCTACAAATCTGCTTTATGCCTAAATCATTTCCATATATTTATGTGAACTGGTAATCTATAACAGAGGATCTCCTATGATGGTTGGTGTGTGGTGTCTCTGAACAGCCACCAGTACACACTTATACCTGTCTAAACACTTTTTGGGTCTGCATCTGGTTCACAGTCCTCCAGTTCACAAGCCCTGATATACAGTGTGTTATACAGAGGTGACAGTAAGAGAGACATCGAGCTAAAGTCAGGTGTACCAAAACCACATTACCAGTGATTACCAGTATCAAGCTAAGAGAAATACCCAGTGTGTTGTGATACTTAAAGAGGAAGCCGAATGTACTGGCTGTACACTGGATTTATAGTGCATTATGGGTAATAATATCTAGTGAATATGATCTCCACTGAGAATTCAGACATCACTACAAAAAGGGCACCAACTCCTGAGCTCCTGAGTGGACAACAGAAAAGCGTTCACCCCGTCATCCGGAGATCGCAAGTTCAAATCTGTAGGATGCCACAGCTGCCCGTGGCCAGGAGTTCAAAGAGCAAAAGGAGGTGGGAGGGAGGGGTAGCATCCGGTCTCTCTCATATCAATCAAAGTGACACTAATGTTTGTGAGCTCATGCATACAGAAGGTGGGTCTCGGAGGAAGCATGTGATAGATATCCCCCTCCCTGATTGGTAGCTGTTGTGTGATACGAGATTTGCGATTTGGTTGGGAATTGGCCATAACCGAACTGGAGTAGCGGCGTATAACGGGTGGATCCAGGAAATCTTAACCCTAATCCTAGGTGTGAGGTTAGGAAATGGGAGAATATGACGGTTAGGAGATCTCCTTCTGTTACAATATACTGTCTTCCTAATGTTCTATGTCTTGGGCATTGTTTTCAAATGTTAAAACAAATAATAAGGACTTGAAAACAAAAAAAGGAATGTGGGTGGCATCTTAGGAACACCCAGCCAACTGTATGGCAAATGGATAATGCATTCCACGATAGGGCGCAGTAACAAAGCATTCTGACTACGTGCTTGAGAAGCTATTCATGAGAAAACTGACTTGTGTAACCCAGTTTTTAACTTGTTAGGACTGACTTCATCAAATCAGCTGTCTGTGTCACCCATCAGTCATGATCACATTTAGACTCATCATTATGTTTTTCACTTGAATGCATATGCTTTTTTTTACCCATTACACCACAGCTCTGCAACATTTCAATATTTAACACCATTACTGTGATAAATTAGGACACATTGTGTCACAAAATTATGTACATCGTGGATGTCGTCCATATTTAAAGAAAATGGATTTTTTGCAGTGTATTATGGGAAACTCTGAATAAAATCACTATGTTCTAAATATTTTGACAGCATTTGTTAAACGTGGCGCTTTCGTAAAATCAGTTCTGACATTTCAAACCTCATAAAAAATTAACGATGTTAACCATATCGTCTGAAGTTATATCTTTGCCTTTAACTACTCTGTTAAAAAAAACACGGCCTAATTCTATATCATGATAAAGAGATTAACTGATATACAACACTTTACCATGATAACATTTCTGCCCGTGTCGTCCAGCTCATCACACACTTTACAGCTTATCTTAAACAGGAAAAGTGTTAGTGGGAAAGTTGGTTTCCTCTGACCTACTTTAATACACATCAACATCTTATTCTACTGAATGTGTATTCACCTGAAATTGAACAGTTTGGTGAGTCTAATAATAGTGTACACAATGTGCTTAAAGGTGGCGTGAACCAGAAATCCTATATGGGTTTAAACACCTAGCAACTCGACCACAAACCGTTAACTCGTTTGAATTTGCAAATAAGCTCTGTGGTGCTACAGGTTTAAAATAGCCCCAGTGTCCAAAAAGGCAGCAGAATAAAAAGCAGAAACAAGACGCGTGGCATAAACCTGTGTGGCCTTTATGCCTTTATGATCACGAGTTCATCTGAACTGCGTATCGTATTTCCAGATCCCACGGTTTTGTCTCGGAGTACGGCTGAACATTTGTCAATAGTCTTTTGTGTCTTATGTATATAATAGGGGAATGCTGGCAGCTTGTTTCATTAATGAATGCAGGAGTCATCAATACCAGTCTGGGATAGCCGGAGTCACTGGTGATTTCGAAACACACACACACACACACACACAACTGACACTTTTTCAATACAACACCAATAACAGAGTCCTGAAGGTGCAACGCTGATCTGATCCCGACATCCTGCTCTCAGAAAGCTTTTGGTTCCAGGCTGTGTACAATGTCAGGGGTGCAAAGGTGACAACCTGAGGCCAAATCCAAACAGATTCTGATACTCAGTATCACACAATACATTCTCTTGTAGCTGGGGTGGTAACACTGCCATACCTTTAGTGTGTATTTTATATGACTGGACATTAAGGACCACTGTACCTTTGTTTGTCTGAGATGTAAAACAACATGCACTTTCCCAGATAAAGGATTAAAAGTACAGTGTAAGATCTCTACCAAGCCTCATAAGTCTTTGAGCAGGGTATTCACCAAACAACAGGAAGTAGGCATCCCTACATGAGGCTAACATCTGATCAAGATAATAATCAAGCTTACAAACTCCTTCAGTTTCAGTGCAAGTGTGTGTAGTGAGACAGAGGCGGACACCTCAACAGAGGCGGACACCTCAACAGAGGCAGACA
The DNA here is from genome assembly GCA_025674545.1 of Hassar affinis. Lineage (NCBI taxonomy): Eukaryota > Metazoa > Chordata > Actinopteri > Siluriformes > Doradidae > Hassar > Hassar affinis. Next base: position 18,585,589 of record JAOVYV010000040.1, on the reverse strand, counting down.
CCTCAACAGAGGCGGACACCTCAACATTGGCAGACACCTCAACAGAGGCAGACACCTCAACATTGGCAGACACCTCAACAGAGGCAGACACCTCAACAGAGGCAGACACCTCAACAGCGGTGTAAAGACAAACCCACAGGCGTCATGGCAAAGCTGGGCCGAGCAGCTCGACCAAGCAGTCACGTGGTGTAAAGGGGCTAGGTGGTGTCTCGACCAAGTGCAGTTTAATGAAGAGAAGAAAACAAAAGCCTTGTACCTTGTAGACCTTCCCGAAGGCTCCGTCTCCGAGCTCCCCCACGATCTCCCACACCTCCTCCGGATTCACGTCTCTGTGGACGTGTTCGTACTGTTTTTTCTTTTTGTCCATGCCAAGCTTAAAGATCTTCCGCAGGTTGAAAAACGACATCTTTCCCTGAAATAATGCGTCAAATAAACAACTAAGAGAGAAAAACACACGAGCTCTACAGCCGCTAGCTTCACTTCAACTAAGTTTGCTAAGTAGCTAGCGCCCCTGCGCCTCAAGTACAATTACTGAGCTGTTAAAAAGCACAAGATGGAGTTATCTGGGCTTTATGTTGGACGTGCCGGAAATGACTGCCCTACTGAGAACTGAGCAATTCTGAACAAGGGTGTCGGCTCGGTCCTTAAACACGTCCATAACGGTACTGGGAATCCATCCCACCGTGGACACGGAACAGCGGTCCTGTCGAGCAGCTCGCTCTCCTGGCTCTGTGTCTCCTCTCGGCTTTAGCGCTAAAGAAGGAGCTGGTCCTTCTGTATGAAAATCCGCTTTCAAAACCGGCCAAAGTCAGCAGAACCGTGTGTGTGTGTCCAGCAGAGCGGAGTCCCGGCAGGAGGACCGGAGGACCGGAGGCTGAAGTCTCGTTAGCTTCCACTCGCTCTCACAGACGGTCACGGCCCAGCCGCGCGCGCCGCTCTCCAGCCTGCTCCTAGTTAAAGAAAGAAAATAAAACCAGGCCTAAAGATGAACCCGCACTTCTCTACCCTACTGCCGCACATACGGCATTACTGCGCCCCGGGGACCAGGCTGCTGCGGCGACTCAAAGCGTCCATTCTCATTTACAGCAAAGCTCATTCTGTTTAAGTCCAACTTCCGAAAAAAAGATGAGGACGCCGTCGCTGGATGGAGAAGGCGCGTGCACAGCGGTGATGAAGAAAGAGTCTGCGCATGCGCAGTGCAGCCGACCGGTGACGCTGGAGCTTAGCAGGAAGCGGTAATGAATGTGAGGGGAAGGCAGTGGTGTGGAGAGCTGTGGGCTGAGTTTATTATATATTTATATTACTGTTATTTAGATATTCATATTATATCCAAATATATCATTTCTACACATTATATGGAATCTACGCGTGAACCCTGAAATCACTTTTGCAAGTTTGAAAATAAAACAAATAAATAAAGCTGTTATTCAAATGGAACATCACCACCCACATTATTATTACTATTATTATTATCATTATTAGTAATAGTAATAGTAGTAGTACAGTACTGAATAAAAGTCTTAGGCACCCTGTTGTTTTTAGGTACACCTTTTGTTACTGAAGGTTTTGTTGGGTTTGTTTTTTTTTAGGTCTGCATTATTGAGAAACTTTATGATCAAATTGTCGTCTGAACACGTGCTTCAGTAGAAGAGATCAAACACAAGAAAAATCTGACCTTGTGCACAAAGCAGTTCTCATGGCTAATCACAAATATACTTACATATACAGGGGTTAGACAATGAAACTGAAACACCTGTCATTTTAGAGCACCAGCAAGATTTATTAGTATGGTGTAGGGCCTCCTTTTGCGGCCAATACAGCGTCAATTCGTCTTGGGAATGACATCTACAAGTC
>JAOVYV010000040.1:18527638-18549605 GCA_025674545.1 Hassar affinis | reverse complement strand
GCTGGTCCAATTTAGCCATGAAACCTCCCACACTAAAATGACAGGTGTTTCAGTTTCATTGTCTAACCCCTGTACAGTATGACTATAATTATCCTCATTATTTCCCAGAAAGACGGCACTAGAGCGCCACAACTTGGAGATGATGAGGATATCGCACATCCTCAATGCAGCTGAGGGAAAATGGAACAACGTTGCTACAGGTCCAGACTACTACCACGGCATGAACGTTTGTTATTACGGAGTGGAGGCAGAAGACATTCCAACTTTCAACCTCGCACAGTTTTTCTACCCGGCAGCTCGATTTATTGACCATGCACTCAGCAATCCAGAGAGTGAGTAAAGAGACGGACGAGCTATGATAAATATGTTTAGATAAAGAGAGCTTCTCTATCTCTCTCACACACAAGCACACACACACACAGGAAGAATTCACACAAGATTATCTTGTCTAGGTCTTGAAGAGAGCGAGTTATAAACATGGCCTTCATTACACCATCATTAGTTATGAGCATTTGTCGTTTATCTTCATTTTAAATGAATTCCATTGAACTGTATCCATGTAATCATTCAGTTATATTCATGCATTTGTCCCAGAGCGATCGAGTCACACTGCAAATCAGCAAAACCCAAGCGTCCCTCAAACCATCCGACTAACGAGTGCTAATTCCTTTCATGTTTCAGGTAAACTGCTGGTGCATTGCGTCATGGGAAGAAGTCGATCAGCGACTTTATTTTTGGCGTATCTAATGATCTACAAGAACATGACTGTCGTTGATGCCATTGAGCATGTCAGAAAGCAGCGCTGCATTTTACCCAACAGAGGATTTCTAAAGCAACTCCGAAACCTGGATCTTCAGCTGCAAGAGCAAAGGCACAAGACAAAAACGGAGAATCTGGACAACACAGCCTGAGGCTCGCATCTGGATTCATCACGTGGTGCACAAATATATGTGCCGAATGGAATTAAGTACAGAACTCAGACACAGACGTTTCTTTTTTTTTTTTTTTTTTACGGGTAGCAAACCTCGGGAGCTTTTGCCTAATTACATATTTAAAATCAAAAAGCTCATTTAAAAAGTTTGAATCCAATTGTGACTCCTACAACCGCTCCGTATTTGGGAGAAGACTGAAATGATGCAAGCATGAAGTAACAGCAGACAGGAAACAAACAGTCCAGAGCTGGGCTTAAGTCTGTCAGTGGCTCATCATAATTTATTTTCTGCTAAAATGTACAGCATTTAAGTGACTGACTAAAAAGGTAACTCATAAATACAGGACTGTTGCTCCATTAATTAGTATAGTCAGGATATCCCTCTTACATCAAACTGCCATTCTGTACAGGTACAAAGGCTACAAAATAAGCTATACAAACAGACACCAATACAATTTCTCTTTATACATGCCATCTGTTTTGTCTATTAACAAGGCTACTGTTCTACATTTCAGTAAAATATAAATCAGATGTTTTATAAAGATAAAAAATTTTACATGTGGAATGAAAATGCATGTTTAAAGGCATTTCATAAAAGACCAACTTTGGGAGTAAATTGACAATTTTCTGAAGTGCCCTGTGAAAGTTTTTTTTTTCTTCCTTTTTTGCATTCTCTTCCACTGATTTAGAATTCTACATGTACAAATACTGACATTTACTTCTCTATTTTGTCTGAAATTGCTTTAGTTTGTATAAAAACAAAGCTGCCTCAGGTAAAGAAACTTGTTAAAAAGTAACAAATTATACACAATTAGCAATAGAACCTTCGAAGCTGAACACCCCAAAACATGACAATGTTTTAAAATCTTTTCAGCATTAGAAACAACAAAAATATAGTTTCATTTTTCCTTCCATAAGAGGGAAACCTAACCAAGGCCATACATTTAATATAAAATTGCTTGCTTTTAAGCACAACACTGTACAGTACTACTCTGATGCACTGTCACTAACAAAGACATTATAGCATGCTAAGTTTCACCTTACACTTAAAAAAATATATAAAAGTAGACTTACAATAATTTAAATAAGATGAAGGCATGAGTACAGATTTGGAAACGTAACTTTTGCGATTGTTAAACAGGTACATTGAAAAGGCTTACAATGCAGGCACATTTAAAGGTTCCATGAAGCAAGTCCAAAACAAAATAAAGGAGGGGCGGGGGATTCAATGCAATCATAAACTGCAAAGCAGTTTGAAGAGATTTACATTTAAACATTACGTTAAATTTCGATGATGTAAGGCTTCCCATAAATAGGGAAAAAGCTAAAGATTAGCCATTAAACACAACTTTTTTGCATTCTTACCAAGTGCTGGTTTTTTAAGAAAAAAAATCCATAAAAGCGAACAATAATATTGAAAATTAACAAAAAAAAAACAAAACAAAAAAAACTACCTCAAGTCATCAAGCTGACTTTCATTTCCTGACCCTTTGCGGGACAGGGGTCATTCGCGATTATCGTCTCATATAAGGCCCGTTTAAGGGTTGTTTGGACATGCCAGTGTTCACGTAACCGTGGTGACCCGCTGGACTGTACATCATATTGCCGTGGGGAGGAGCCTGCATGGGCTGCTGTGGGTAAGGCTGAGTACCCATCATGCCCATCTGCATAGAGTACTGCGGAGACTGGTTCATGTACGTTGTGCTACCATGGTAACTCCCATTCATCATGGGCTGGGTCACTCTGTACGTGTTCATTGCGTTAAGTGGCGCCATATTTACGTTCATCGAGTTGACGTTGTAACCTGGAGCGGGCATGAGGTTCACACCCATGTTCATGCGAGGTGCCATGGCTAATGTCCTGCTTGGAGCCTGCATGGTAACTGCCTGTGGACTCCTGCCGTACATCTGCTGCTGGTGGTGAGGAGTCAGCGGTGCCGATTTAGCACGACTTGACACCGAATGATGGTGGTGATTCTTGGGTGCAATTTGTGTCTGCACCAGAGTCTTTGGGAGTCTTTGGGAGGGAGGCAAGTTCATGTTAGGCGTGCCCATGTTGCGCTGCACCATCATAGGTGGAGGAGTCATGTTAGGGGGTGGAGTCATGGTGGCCTGCGTTTGAGGGCCTCCACCTGTGACTGTGTGTGGAGGCTGAGACAGAGGCACCAGCGTGGGGTTGTGAGGGCCGAGCTGCGATGACAATGAACCGTTGTTGTTGCTGTAAGACGTGATGGGATGAGATGCAGAGTGGCTAAAAGGCAGAGGATGGTCCATGAGAGTATTGGTAAGCTGCTGGAGCTTAGCCAGGCTGAAAGTAGCAGAGGGCTGTGCATAGTGCCCACCTCCATACTCGCCCTGGCCCATCCTCTCATACAGCCCCAGATTGGTGGAGGGGTTGTTTGACTCAGGGAGGTCAGGGAGTTGCATGGGTGGAGGGAAGCTGCCAGGCATAGAGCAGTGAGACAGAGGCTGCTGGTGGTGCTGATGCTGATGGTGTTGGTGTGGGTGGTGATGATGGTGGTGGTTGTGGTGGAGGCCATGGGTGTGAACGTGCCCATGCCCGTGTCCGTGCCCATGTCCAGGCCCATGTCCAGGCCCATGTCCATGTCCATGCACGTGTCCAGGCTGCCTCTCTGGTACACAGCCTTGTGGCGATTTGACGCTGCAACCCTGTGGCGAGCTCATGCTGTTCTGCTGGAGCATGCTGCAGGCGCCAGTATTGTTTACCACAGGGCCAGCCATCTGCTGGGACACAGCACAGCTGCTCTGTCCATGGCTGCCACCGGTGGAAAGGTTGCCATAGGAACAGCTGCTCTGGGAAGAAGCACCAGCACTGGCTCCTGTGGCACAAATGCTGCCACCTAGCGTGGAGTCATAGCTGCTAGGATTCTCATAGTTTTCTGTCGTGCTTTCGATGCTTCCGAGGTCACTGAAGCCACTGTCCACTACCTGCTGTGAGTGGTCAGAAACAGAAGGGACATCCATCATTGGACTGGTCTCCATGTTATTATGTAAGGAGTGCACAGAGATTGCGCCTTGGTCTGGGCTAATCTGAGTGTAGCTGTTCTCTAGAATGGACACAGCCGGGCTATTGACAGACCGTACCGACTGGCTCGGGTGCGAATGAACAGAAGACAGTGGACTGCTGTGGTCTGACTGCTGGCAGTCATCTACTGGAGTCATTTGGGGACTCTGGTCCACATGCACATATCTCTGCAGGCTACGGCAGGCCTCCTGGGTCTCTACACAGTCCTGGAAGTGCCTTTCTTGCTCAGCCTCCTGCGTTAAGGACTGAACCGCCTGGGCAGTTTCCATGTCGATCTCTGGACAAATACCGTGGTCCTCCTTTATTGCAGGTGTTAAAGGACCAGCTTCTTTTTGGTCAACATTCTGACTGTTCTCCTCTTCATCCTCATCCTCCTCATCTGATTCGGAGTCCGGTTGATGGTCTGAGTCCACAGGGTTGTCCTGTGTGTCCATGCTAACTAACCCGCTGTCTGAGACCAGATCTCCTGAAGACTGCACAGGAGGATCCTGTTCCTTCACATTGGTACAAGAGTTTGTCTTGGGCTCAGGGTTATCTGGAGGCTCTTTCTCAAATACTGGTGTAGGATCCTCCTTCCTCACCTCACCAGAATCCACATGGCCATCATCCTCATCATCTGCATCGTGATCCTCCACATGAGAAGGTTCCAGTTCTTCATCCTCCTCTTCCTCATCATCAGGGACCTGGGGCTCGCTACATTTATGCTCCTCATCTGGCTCTTGGCTTCTTTCCTTTTCAGTACTTTCAGGGAACTGATCATCACAGCTCGTAGGGCCTGACACAGTTTCCTGGCTCGCTGCGTCACAAAGAGACAAAGCTATAGAATCAGGTTTTTCCGTAAGCTTGTCGTCCTTGTGTTCTTCACTAGGTTCCTGTGGCTCAGTGATCAGGGTGTCCGAGTGCAGCTCTGGCTTCACAGACTCCGGCTCATTTAGAAACACAGACTCTGGGCCTTCAGGAACAGAAACAGGACTGTCCACCTGCTCCTCCTCTGGTTCCTGCTCTACACTGACCATGGGCGTCTCAGGAGGTGTGTAGAGGTTAAGTTTAAATCCCATCTTTCTCTCTTTCTTTAGCCTCCATTTAGGAGGTCCTCGCTTCACTCCTTTGGGCCAGCCTTTTTTCCGCTTAACAGGCCGAGGATTGTCCTTTTTCACAGCATCTGTGTTGATAAGAGATTTTATTTAGAGTGAGTCAGTGAACAATCTCTTCAAGAGTTATTTTATTATTACAAACCTAAAAATGCACAAGAAATAATTACCTTCAACTTGCTCTCCTTCCTGCTGATTTGATTGATTGTCATCTTGTCTTTCCTTCTTCCTTGGTCTTCCAGGCCTACGCACAACTGTTCTTAGGCTGCTCTCTTCCTCTTCCTCCTCTTCCTCACTTTCTTCCCTCCTGACAGAATGGGCTAGCTGGGGTGCAGGGCTTTCCACATCAGAGTTTTCAAAAGGCTCATCCAGCACCTCTGTTCTCTCCGAGATGGTTTCTGTGGTGACACTGCTGTTGATGCGTACTCTCCTTCTGCCCCTTCTTCTCCGCAGAGGTCCTGCTCTCTGTGACAAATAAATCCACAATAAGAGGATCTTGTTTATTAAGGTGCAGTTTAGACTCTACATTAACATCTTTCTCGGGTGACTTGATCACAAGTGGACAGTGAGACGGATAGCCATTCAGCTGGTATTATCATGTGTCTTGAATGCTTCTCCAGTGACTACTTGCATTAGCATTCTCACTTTAAAACCAGCTCCCGAATAACGAGCCTAATAGCAAAACTTTTTAGATTTAGTTTCCTAATTAAACAAACAGTCAGGAGCTTAGTCAATAAAAGCTTTACTCTCACTGTCAATGGCAGACTGCTTTCAGCAACTGCACAAATGAAAAGCAGCCTTTGGCTGAAAGAGAAGGAAGTTAAAAACCTAAAGTAAAATGTGGGTTGCAGACAAATTTAGTCACAGCTCAGCAGGAGCGTGGGCACGCACTGTCAGAGTTCAAGTTTAAAAACGGTCCTTCCTAATCCACACTAATGTTAGCATTGCAGGGAATTTTTAACATCCTAGAAATAATGGAACTTGTTTAATCTGTTTCGTATGACTATTTCATTATTACAGAGACGTTCTCATTAGCCTGTAGAAAAGTCACATACATCTGTATAGAGAAAAGCCCATCACATTTATGCAGCCTGCAGCTATTTTTCACCAAGAACCTTTCATCAAGGTTACAAAATGGTCTTTTATTATTATTTGAGAACACGGATCACACATCTGACCCTGTTCACACCTGTACTTTGGGATGTCTATTTAAAATATGATGACTGAAATAGCACATCTGAATGGAGACTATGGGAGAATTCAGTATACCTACAGAGTACAAGTTAAAGAGCGATGTCAAAGCCTGTCAGCCATCACAATTCATAGGAGGCATGAAGATATACTTTCTTTCTCCAAATTGAACCCAGTGCACTCCAAACCAAAAAGCAGAGGTTTGGATGAGAAGGATGCAGTTAAGGATGATGCTAAACATAGGGAAATGTGACCACATTCTGAATGGCATGCCTCATGAACTAAATGCAAAGCTCCATCATTCAGACCACAGTATCTGAGCCACAGGCCATTCAATTGGAAAGCTCTGCCAGTATGAAACCCCAAATGAGAGCAAACAGGACTCAACATATTCTTTACTGGACTTGGCTGACTCTGAGGAGACATTCTGGGGTTTGCTAATCCTACTGCAAATATCTCAACGTTGCATAAAAACACTGTTTTTGTTTTAATGAGGACACATTTACTTGATTCACACACCGATCTAAAATTTAATATTGTCTAAACACAGCTAAATGGAAAACTGGACTAGCGCTTGGGAATTAAATAAATTTCCTAAACCAACAGACATGAATAGTTCTCATTCCAAGGGTGTCTACTCACAAATATTTATGGCGAAGCATTAGGCAATGGTGCCTAGTCAATGCTGCAGCTGGCGTATGCCATAAAAAGCAGAGTCTGGCGAATTGCATCAGCTTGATGACATTAACAGAGTTTCCCCTCGGTGGAATGCTTACCTTTCGCTTGAGTCCTGGCGTAGACTGAGACTGAACTGAAGTATTGTCATCACTGCTGCTATCCCCACTGACGTCCAAGTCCTTCTCAATGGTGCTGGTCAGCATTTGCTCTTGGTTCCGTCTGGCGTAGCTGCTACTCTTGGTAAGAGGAGGTATTCTACTGCTCATCATTCGTGCTCGCTTCTCACTGGCTGAGTCACTGCAGGCTGCAAGATTTGCTTTCTAGAGTTCATAAGAAATACAAGCAGGGGTGCACATTAGCCAGTTTGCTCTGATTGCAGCGATACAGAATAATGGGCCGTTTCTGCAGTAAAGAGTTTACCTCCTGATTAGTCAGTAATCTAAAAGCATTTATTTTTAACTAACTGCAAAAATGAATTTCATGGAACAGTGATGTTAATAATGTAGAGATCTGATGTGGGTCACTCATGAAGCTCAGTAGCAGTCATCTCTGAACTCTGCTTGAACTCCAGCTGGAAATTTATAATGCAGAGCAGCACAGTGAGTGACCCACAGTTATCAGCAAATTTATAATCATGATATTACACAGCTACATAACATGCATGGCTGGTTTGCACATCGTGCAGCCATACCCGTATAATGTGTTTCAGGCAAGGTTAGTGGGCTATCAACAAATATTGTCAAACAGTCCACAGACCACACAGTAACAGCTGACCACACTGGAAACAGGCAACAGTTTGTGGTTTGGCATATGGGCCAAAATATGTCCCTCTCCAGGTTTGGCTTGTTATAACAGGTAAATTGTATATTCTAGTTCAGCATGGGGTATTTAAATAAAAACTCTGTCAAGCCAAGCCAGGCAAAACATAATCCAAACCACCAAAGTATTGGTTCTTTGAGAAAAACTACATTGCCAGCAGTTAAAGCTCGACCACCAATATCAACTGTGTTTAAAATAATAAAAAGAAGAAAAATTCATGAAAACAAAAAAGAGGCAAAAAGGCTGATATCTACCTCTGCCCCTATCCTGTGCTGGCTCCCTGAGTGTTTTCTGTAGACTGATCTAGCCGGAGTCCAGACGAGACAGTCAGGGTCGACCTCATAAGGACGTGGTTTCTCTCTAAGCCTTGACACGTGTTTCTGGATTGTCTGATGCTTTCGAATGATCACAAATCTATACAAGAAAAAAACACACAATGAGAACAGAGAGAAAATTCTACACAGTCAAAACACATGGGCAATAACAGCTATAATAAGCACAGGCTCCAGTTCACCACAGTAGCTTAAAGGCTGCTTTTATGTGTTAAAATGACTTGACCTATGGACTCGAGTACAGCCTGTCAAAAACTGTGTGTGAACAAGACAGCAAGGGAGGCAAACCTACCTGCCATCCTGCACATCAATCATGTTGAGCTGCTGGAGTGTGGTGGCAATGTCATGTGGACACATGCCTGTGGCTTTGCTCATTCCCTTGATGCTCACACTCTTATCTGGGTGATTGTGCAAGTATTCCAGTATGACACTTTTCCAATACGCCAAGTAGGACAGACGACCCAGATCAGATAGAGGCTTCTCTGGGGACCCGGCCTGGCCCTCCCTCCTGGAGAGTAAGTAACCTGGCAAGAAATAGGAAGAGAGGTGGGAAAAGAGAAATGTCAAGACACCTGATGTCAAGACTAGTTTGACACTGTAAACAAGACATGCTGCTTCCTCTGCAGGATATCTCATAGGGATAAAGTTATTTCTCAAAACCTCACATATTTAAAGTCTAAAAGCTCCCCGGCCTCCTGCAGGCACTCTGATGCATGAGTTGTGGCACACAACACTGGCCTGCAGAGAGTTCCGGTAAAGTAAACAAAGAGAGATGGGCCTGATTAAAGAGCTGCTTTAGCCATGGTTAGACAGAGAGCTTCCCTCACGTGGTACTCTTTCATTAGCAGCCACCAACTTCATTAATGTAGCCACCTGAGAGGAGCACTCAGAAGAGAGACACAGTACACTCACACCTCAGTTTCATCCTTAGCCACCACAAAATGAGTGTGCAGGCACATGGCATCCATGGTACCTAACATTTACAACAACCACTTGTATTTCCTTTCCCATTTTCAACTTTGAAATCTAAAGAGCAACAACCCTCACTACTAATCAAATGTTTGATGGGGCAAGGCATTTATACCCATTCAAATATTCAAATTCTGTATTCAAATACGTGGTCATTTGGCTACATCTGTATGCACAGACCAGCAATGGAAGTTCATGGCACCTTGTGAAATACAGGAAGTAAGGTTTTAAAACAACAGCAAACAAAAACTTACTGAAATCAATGAGGAACCTCCCAAATCCTTGCCTTTGGTACTGGGGCATGATCATTATGCAGGAGACATTGTACTTCTGCTGGCAAAGCTTTTCCTGAGGGAGGAAGAAATAGATAGGGTATGTCAGAGCACTGCCAACGCAGGCAATTCACTGCACCTGCCGCTGTCCTCGCCTGAACCAAACTAAACATGCATAGAGAATGCCACTGTTCTCAAATTCAGAAAAACATGGATGTACAATACTGGTCAGGGCACAGCAAAAATGGGTTTGAAGCTCTGGGCCTTACCAGCTCCATCAGAGTATTACAATTTAGGCCAATTACTACAGCAAGATTTTCATAATTAATGAACAGCATGTACCTTTGAGAAGTATCCTATAAGATGGCAACCTTTTTCATCATTTTGTGTTAAAACATAGAAAAGGAAAGGCTCCACATCATAGTACAGAGTCTTGTGGTCGAGGAAAAGCTTTGCAAGCAGACAGAGGTTTTGGCAAAAAATTTTGCTTATGTTTCCATCAACCTAAAAAAGAGAGAAGAAGGAAAAAAAAGAGTGAATACACTTATGTGACACCTTTACATGTTGTAGCCTTTTTTCATTCATTTTATTCAGAAAATAGATTCACTTTATTAATCATATATTGAGATCCAACTGACAATGTAGAAATAAACAAATATGCTTTATTTAACGTCTCATTTCACAGCAGATTTCTAAGAAGGTCAATATACAAACCCTAATTCCAGAAAAGTTGAAACACTTTCTAAAAATGCAATAAAAATGGAAAACTGTAATTTGTTAATTAACATGAACCTTTATTTAACAGACAAAAGGACAAAGAAAAAAAATCAGTGTCAAACTCAATTCTATTTGTTAAATATAAACACATTTTTTTAAAAATTATGGCTGCAACACGCTCAACAAAAAAAAATATTGGGGCAGAGGCATGTTTACCATATCTCCTTTTTCTTTTAATTATAAGTTTTAATCATCTGTATTAAATATACAAATCTTTTCAGTTTCGCAAGTGGAATTTTTGCTTATTCTTGCTGTGTACAAGACCTGAGCTGCTCAGCAGGAGGTGGTTGCTATTATCTGATTCTCCTCTTCATGATACACCTTACATTTTCAAAAGGAGACAGATCTGGACTGCAGCCAAGGTTATAAAGTCACACTGTTGTAACTCTTGCAGAATAAGGCTTGGCATTGTCCTGCTGAAACAGATATGGAGTTCCTGGATACGTCTCTCCAACATACTAAGATAAGCCTCTGCATCAGTGGTACCTTCACATGTACGATTACCCATGTCGTGGGCACTGATGTATCCCCAAGCCATGACCGAAGCTGGTTTTTGCACTTTTGTTGATAATAGTCTGGATGGTCTTTTTCATCTTTGACACTTAGAACCCACCATCCATGTTTTCCTAGAAACAAGCTGAATCATGGACTCGGCTGATCACAGAACACATTTCTTTTGGTCCCTCTTAGAAGAATTTGGGCCCAGAGAACTCATCTTCACTTCTGCGCAAAATTAATATATGGTTTCCTGTTTGAATAATACAGATTCACGTTGCATTTCTTGATGCAGCAGTGGAGTGTGTTAAGTGACAATGATTTTCCAAATGATGATACCATCATTCATGATGGTATGAACTGTAGATGGTGAAAGATCTGAGAAACACCGTAATTGAAGTCTCATGAAGTTTGGCACAAAATGGTGAACCACATCCCATCCCTTGCTTACAAGGACTAAGCCTTTGATGGATGCTCCTTTCATACTCAATCTTGATGACGTCATCTGTTACCAGCTAAACTGCTAATTGTGGAACCTTCCAGAACAGCGTTACTTATATAACCTTTTCAGTCTTATTTTGCCTGCGTACTGACCTTTTCCTGAGAGTGGTGCAGACGTCACATTCTATATTTATATTAAAAAAAAAGTTTTGTAGGTTTGTCAGTGACAACACTGAAAATGCTTTCTGTGCACTTTTATCAGTTAAATAAAAGTTCAAGTGATTTAATGAATAATTAAAATTTAATTGTAATTTTTGGAAAGTGTCCCAACTTTTCTGGAAATGGGGTTCGAGCATGAAAAAAATGTAATTAGATACCAAGTACAAAATTAGAGAAATATCTTAATTAAAAGGTCTCTTACGCTTTTAGACCCTTCAAAGATTTTTTTATTCTCAACAACTGGACAACAAGACAGCAAATACTAGTGTTCAATTACAAATTCTAATTTATGCTGATTACAGACCCTGCAAGCATCTATGGATTTCAGTCCATATTCAAAGAGCTTTGTAAGTGCTCAAAATGTGCCTGGCTGATTAATAGCAAATGTTAACCAAAATTAGTTAATGCAGGCGGATCAAACTGCCATCCAAGCAACTTGAAAAATGGGGGAGCCTGGCAGATCAATGCCCTTGGTTTATGGATACAGTACTATGCAGCTCTGCTAATGAAGATTTGATTAAATTAAGATGCACATTCTTAAGAGACCACACTGAAGATGCTCAACTGACCTCAAACACAGAAAGGTTATCTTTTCTGTAGATCTCATTAGCTGGCGGATGAAACCAGCCACACTTCTTTGAATGTCTTTGCAGAATGTCCTGGCTTTTCATGTACTTCAGACAGAATTCACAAAGATACAGCTTCTGTAATCTGAGGAACAGATAGAAACTATATTTAGGTAATGCAGAATCTTCTCTGTTGAATTGTTTTCCAACAGAACAGAACAGGGTAATTACCTTGAGTATTCAGGTGGATAAGGTGAAGAGTACCATGTCTGTATTTCATATTTCCCGAACTCTATGAGCGTCGGTCCGTGATCTCCACTGCTTACAAGTTCAGTCCTCTGTTATTGAAGCAAAAACAATGAATTAAATAATTACAAAATGAAGGCAATGAGTGAAAATATTTTCATCTCATGTTAACACAAAGACTCTATTCACCTTTGTGGTGAGCTCCTGTGTATGCTTGAACATCTTAATGTCTTCTTCGGTTACTTGGTCATTGGACAAAGGTAACCTTGTTTCCTGAACTTCTCTTTTTAGGAACCTCTCTTTCAAGGAATTTAAGACTATAACATGGATGCAAAAGAAAGATTAAAAATAAAGAACAGAGTGATGCTTTGTAAAACTGCCATGCAACATTAACCTCTTAGTAATTTCTATAGTGTTTTAGTATTCATATTTTTAACTGGCTTTAGACACAAAAACATCTTTATTCTTTAAAGAACATCTACAGCAGGTTTTTGCTTTTAAAAGAATGCCTCAGAGCTGATTAGCAAAGACCACCTGCTTACCATGATTTTGGTCAGACCATGGGCCATGGTTTCGTCCATGTGCCAGGTTACTCCTCCCTGGCATGGTGCTGCCCCTCTGCGGGGACGCCTTAAACCTAAACCTGCCCAACAGCCTGTGCTTCTTCAGGAAGGGGGCTCGCTTAAAATGAAGTGCTGTCTTAAAAGGCCTTCCTCTCTTAGGCGGCCAGCCCGAGTCTGAGCAGGACACAGACGATAATTTGCTACTGAACCCTTCAATGGGATTATTACCATGTAGCTGCAAAGGCGTTGTGGGTGAGGAGGAAGTGTCCCGGGTGCATTGGCCTCGTTTAGGTGGTGCATAGCTGGGCAGTCCCTTCTGCCGGGACTGTCCCTGAGTTGCGTAGATGTGAGACAGTCCATCAAATAATCCCTTCAGCTGGCTGCTGCTCGCAAGACTGCTGAGCAAGGGGCCACTCGACTGGGATGAGGAGCTCTGAGGAGAATCAGACTGACTGGGATTCAGTGAAGTTGGGCTGTGTCCTGATAAAGAGCAGGGAGTAGTGAGTGCACTACATAGGGCAGTTATCCTTTGGCTGGTGCCTGTCGCAGCGGAGATGGAATGAGGATCGCACAGGCGTTTCCGGTAAGTCCGTTTGTTAGGTCTGTGTGGTTCAGAAGACGTGGCTGCGCCAGCACGTATGCGTCGGCCCAAGGGAGAGGGCGTGAAAAATCTCGAGAGGCCATCAATGAGACTTTTGGTTTTCTTATTGTACGGAGGCAGTGTGGGCGAGGAAGTGAGAGGCGCTGGGGTGGATGTAAGGGGAATGCCAAGGCTCAAGCAGCTCTGCACGTCTGTGCTGTACGAGACAGTGCTGGATGTGGGTGAAGTGCAGGCTGAACTCTTAGGATCCTGACCTTGTTCCTCTCTCTCACACAGCTCAAGGGTTCGTGCAGCACCACTGTTAGGCCTGCAAGAGACAAAACATACAGTATTGTCAAAATGCCAAACACACCTGAACAATTAACAGTACAGCAATGCATTAATGCTCTTCAAAACCAGGAGATGCAAGTGACTTCAAGACAAATCCACACAGCTCCTATCATTCTTGCAACAACAGATCACAAACATGATCTAATAACAGATGCACTGTCTGCCAGTGTTTATCAAAACCATTTGTAGCGAGGGCTTTAACTGCAAAATAAATTCCAGACACCCTTGGTACAGATTTATGTAATAAACACTATTTAAAACCGATACCCGACAGGGGGGTGTCCCTGAACCACACTATAACCAATGGTCTACATAATACTAATTCTCCATGAGCCTATTCACACTGGGTGCTTCAAGAGCAACTGTGAGCATACCGTCTGAGGCTCAGTGCACACACCACAGCTAAAAATAGAACAGAATAAAATGCCCTTGGCTTAAACTACACTGTTAACAACCTATAACTAAAGATGGTGTCCTAAGAGCACTGAAGAAATGAATGTGGCTGAAAGGTTTTTATCTTCAAGAAAAAGGTCACAGATTAGCAAGATGTAAAACACCAGAGTCATAACCCTAAGCATCAAACTAAGAACAAAAGAAAAACAAAGTGTGAGCAATATTTTATCATACATTATTTGATGCACAAAATTTTTCCTCGGCCTTCCTGGCTTTGCATATCTCCTCCTGATCTGGGCTGCTGTTTTATGCAGCAGTCGTTTTTCCTCCTGCTCCTTTGGCCTGCATACTTGGCAGATCCACATTCCTAGGGGAAAGCCAGAAAAAAACAGAGGCGGGAGAAAGACAAAAGGAGAAAAATAAAGAGAACAGACTTTTAGTTACAGATCATAAAAATTACTGAAACAGTTCTTGGAAGAAAAAATAAATGCACTGCTGACCCACGGATTAATTTCTTTTTCTACGAAGAAGTTAATAAGTAGCACAACAATAAGAAAATTTTTATATTCAGCCAACTTGTCATTAATATGAAACAGTTGGTCTGAATCTACACAGGCAAAACTGTTGCCAGTTGAAAAGAGACTATGTGGGAATAGGAAAGGAAAAAAGCTACATTGGGATGGGCATATTCAATCTTATTGGCCACAAAGCCCTGTGTAAACTGGCACTTTTTAACAGCTTGAATATGCATGCTCTCACTTAACAGAACAAGCACTGGGAGCGCAAAACTCGAAGTATATCATGTATGATCAGCATTCTGCTGCTTTCTACTTAACACCAAACAAGCAATTCAGAGAAAAGCCACTCGTACCTTTTGGCATTCTGGAGAGTGGTGGGTCACAACACTCCATATGAAACCCCCGATCACAGGAGTCACAGAACAGCATCTCATCCTACAGACGGACGGACAAGTTTAAGCTAAAACACGCCACAATTTATTAACACAGAAGGAAAACTATTAATTACACAACTGAGAACACACACTTACAGCATTTTTCCCCTGAACTTGACAGGAACTGCACGTTTTACACTCGATGCACTGCCATCGTAATGCTTTGACATTTGCAGTTAAATCAGCTGAAAACTTCAGACAAGATGGATGGCCTTTAGGAGGAAAGACAGAGTCTTCAGTGTAAGCAGCTTACAGTTAATGAAATCTTATTTCATTACAAATGAGACTTACTTTTTGCAGAAGACCTACAAAGAGTACTCAGTCAAGCGGTTCGATATACTTAAAGTCAGGTCACTTATGTCAAAATTAATCTAGTCCAAACCTGAAAGACCACAGGTCAGTCTGTGACAGAAGATAAATATTTGCACATGAATAAACAATGCAGAGTTGTGTGGGAAGCCTTGGCAAGACCGGTGTTCAATTGCACAGTATTATCAAACACTTCTGAGTAGGTAATTAAAGATAACTGGATCTTAACGAGGCAGAAACATTGTGCGCGAACAACGTAATGGCAATCAATCCATTACAGTCACGTAAAGGCATGTCTGCCTCGGTCTCAAAGGACTGCAAGCCAGCTGTGTTTACAGTGTAAAAGTAGTTTTTGTGCTTATTGAAAACCTCCCACACTGCTCAGTCAAACCCAGTCATAAAAATGTCACAAGTAACAGTCCTCAGGGCTTTTCAAAAAAATTGTTCAATGCAAATTATTACACAAAAAGAGCAGGATGTTGATCACATGCAATTCTGATTCATAAGAAAAAAAAGGCATGCAGTTTACTATAAAACACATCAACTACCAAAAAGTGTAATAGCAGTAAAAGATCAAGTTCACTCATTGTAATAGTCCAAAACCAATTAAAAAGGTCTTACCACTGCTCCCACAGTCTGCACATGACAGCAATTCTTCTGGTGTCTTATCACGATTAGACTCCTTTGTGCCCAAACAGAAACTGCATATAGGTATCGGGTTGGCACGAGGCTAGAAACAAAAGGAGACAAAGAGAAACCGTATTAACACTTATATATTCAGGGTTCTTGCTCGGATTTCAAAGAAGCTTTAGGAAATTATGTAAGCCGTACATTTACACACACTCCGCTCAGAAAGTGCACATCTGATAAAACATTATGGAAAAAAAAGAATTTTTAAATGTCAAATGTCCAAGCTGAAACGTAATTTAAGCTCTCATGTTGTACAGAGACGCACTCCTGCCTCATAGCACTCAAAACTGACCAACTAGTAGCCTATACTCTGGGTACTGAACTCTATGTACATATGGAGACAATGAATAATATTAGTATAGTGATTTTTCTGTTACGCTGCATAAAAAGCACCACTGAGAAAAGAACTCTGCACATGTTGGCACTTAAAAACAATCCAAAGGCAAACTGATATCACTGAGAGATAAAGATGTCAAAATCTTTAGACCCAGACAGTGAAACTAATCGAACAGCAGGTTTCGACATGTAAAGCTATAAATTCAGTATTGCCTGCTTAGTCAGTAGTGTCAGTGCAGGTAATAAGTGGCATCCTAAGCTTTTAACTTTGGAGGTTTGCATAATGTGGACACCTGTGTCAAGTAATCATATATATTTGCACACCTGTGTGAGGAATCCTACAGCGTGACCGTCTTTGTGATCATTTCCAACGTCATTTTGGCAGATTAAATCATGCAGTGTGAGCAGCAGTCAGGTCAAGATTTCTCTCATGGTACAGTGTTAAAGCTGCCATGGCTGCATCTGACCATGTGTTTTGGGTCAGCATTCTTTATTCTAAACACAATGTGTTGTGAAAGTTACCTCGGTCATATCTAGTTTCCCTGAGTTTCATTACAATAAACGTACTTTAGTTACTATACTGTTACTGTGTTATAAATGGCACCAGGCATTGTTGTTTTTAAGTAAGAGAAAAAAACAAAAAAAAGTTTAATGTTTTAACTTCACTGCTAGCTTCTTCCGATTATGCACAGCACGTCCAAGAACATTCACATAGCCTTAAACCCTTTCCTTTCCAACCATGTTCTACACCAGTAAAAAGAAACCATACAAGTTCACCCCAGCCTAAGAACCAACTGAGACAGACTGGAGGGGGAAACCTCCCCTGAGACACAGAGTCAGAAGTTGAGAACAAACATTTAGCTCCATTCCATCCCTGATGGTTTTCAGCAAGAGGCAGGCTAATCCATCAGGGGACTATAAATGAAATACTGATCAGGCATCAGAATTACACACCACCAAGTCCAACAGGGGGCTGCCATCTCTGGAGATCCAGGCAGTCTCAGCTTCCTGCTGTGCAGTATTTAGCCTATTAATATCAACCGTATTCTGGTGAGAGATCTGTTGAGAGTAATGCAAGCCTAATTGTTTTATGCAACAGGCAACCAACCCCCTTAGAGATCTATTAATAAACCTGGCAGATCATCCATTTTCAGATGGGTTATGAATATCCAGGCTGGTTTTCATTCAAGTGACAGTTGAGAAGATGTAATCAATGCTCCCTCAATGGGACTTGCCCTGCTTCATATAAGTAAAGGGTGTTTAGCTGACAGAAATTAATCTTTATTCATTGCTGTAAAAGCTTAACCGTGCCCATGGGCTGGCATGATCAGAACGCACACAAATTAAACACACCATGCAAATTATGCATAACCTTACCTGCATGCCTTTCATTTTAAACTATCAAGGTTCAGCCAACAATTATACTAAATACAAAAAGTTGAAATTTTGTTTTTAAAAGCTCTAATAATCCTTTTTAATTTTATGATAAACTACTACATCATAGGCTTTTTCAGTTTCTAAAGACAACCTAAAAAAGGTCAATGAAAGACCCCATATGCTTCTGCACTACTCACCAAGTTCAAACAGCACCAACATCTTAGAGTACAGAGCGAACTACACAGAGATTTGGACTGGAAATATCCAGTATGGCAACCCTAAGTGTCATCTTTTTCAATCTGTATCTTTCAACAGATTTGCACTGCACATTGTGTGCCATTTAAACGCTCACAGATTCTACCCAAAAGCAGCCCTCTTAGGGGGCAAAAGGCATTTGTGCAATGAAATCGTTTCCCTACACAAAGCAGAGTAATAGTCATCGGCATGGCGATGTTGAAAAGATAAACCACCGAATTAAGACGTAGGATCGGATGGGATCTAAGGAAAGGAAAATAATTTATACCAAAGAATATACAAATAGCATCGTAACAGCCATCACAATCTATATGAACCGAGATGAAATTTAAAAATATTAGTGTTTAGATTAAATAAATGTCCATTAGTGTCAGAGCAGAATATCCACTCCACCCCGGTTTGGGAATAACACATGACCCTTTAATCTCATTTTATACAAGAACAGCCTCAATGTGTCAAATACTGATGGACTAGAGTGGAATCTTGTTTAAGAAATTGAGTCTAATATAAGTCTATATGATGTCTAAATACGGACATTGGTATGTGAATCACAATATCACAAAGCTGCGTAATACAGATAGATTTCTACTTCTATCCTGTGTGACTGCATTTTAAACACCTGAGCACACGCCACTACTGGCTGTTGTTTAGACTATTAAGCATGAACTGCTGAATCCAGCACAAATACAGTATTTTCAGTGTTTCCAACTGGAAACCATGTCAACCACGCGACCACACAAAAGGCAGCCCTGATCAATACGAGCTTTACTTCATACAATGCCCAAGACAAAGTCTTTCTAGCAAAAATGATTTCAGCAGATACAGTGAGGAGCTGTCTGAACAAGGCTGACTACCCTTCCTTCAAATAAATATATCGGCTTCCTAGGTGTTAAGGTGAGAACAACCTGATTCTGGCGATATTATTTTATTGATTTATATTATTTTATTAATTTATTTTATATAATATATTATTGTAGATTTTTACATTTTAGAGTGACTATACAGGAGAGAATAATGCTCAGTGAAGTGGTGCCAGTATGCTAGTAGGAGACGATGCTCAAAACTGGAAATATGCACCAAAAAAAGTAAAAACAAAATACTGTTACTAATTAGCTGCAACAAGAGATTTTTTTATAACTGAACAGTTTTGATAATCAACTAATCTAATATTTATTTCCTGTTGCAAGAACAAAACACAATTTCAATTATTTTTACAATATAAATTAGGTATTTTGTAATTTTGCATAATGGCCTAATGTTGAAATGGGTTTTCTCCCTGTCCCCCTCACCCCGTCCCTCTCTCCCCGAGTGTCTAGTCTCTCTATCCCTCGGTCTGTCTTTCTCTCTCTCTCCATCTCTCCCTCTGTCTGTCTGTCTGTCTCTCCCTGTCTCTCTCCCTCTCCCCATCTTTCCCTCTGTCTGTCTGTCTGTCTCTCTCTCTGTCTCTCTCTCCATCTGTCTGTCTGTCTCTCCCTCTGTCTGTCTGTCTGTCTGTCTCTCCCTCTGTCTGTCTCTCTCTCCCCGTCTTTCCCTCTGTCTCTCTCTCCCCGTCTTTCCCTCTGTCTCTCTCTCCCCGTCTTTCCCTCTGTCTGTCTGTCTCTGTCTCTCTCTCTCTCGCTCTGTCTGTCTCTCTCCCGCTCTGTCTGTCTCTCTCTCTCCCCGTCTTTCCCTCTGTCTGTCTGTCTCTGTCTCTCTCTCTCGCTCTGTCTGTCTGTCTCTCTCTCTCTCGCTCTGTCTGTCTCTGTCTCTCTCTCTCGCTCTGTCTGTCTGTCTTTCTCTCTCGCTCTGTCTCTGTCTCTCTCTCTCGCTCTGTCTGTCTGTCTGTCTTTCTCTCTCGCTCTGTCTCTCTCTCTCGCTCTGTGCGTCTGTCTCTCTCTCTCTGTCTGTCTGTCTCTCTCGCTCTGTCTGTCTCTCTCTCTCTCTGTCTGTCTGTCTCTCTCCCTCTGTCTGTCTCTCCGTCTCTCCCTCTGTCCGTCTCTCCCTCTCTCCACCTCTCTCACTCTCTCTCTCTAAACTGTACTAAATCTATACCCTACTCACAGATGTTACCTAAATAACAATTTGAACATGTCAGAATTAAAAAGGTTCAACTTAACTAATCTCCTTAATCGATGACATTTCATGGCATGGCTTAAGCAGTAAAGCATAAAGCTTCTCATCATGAAATATTTACGCAATATTGCACCAGAAAGACTGCAGTTCCACTGAATATGGCCACATCACAGCCGTGCCAGTCGGTACAAACTCGCAGAGTGAGTGCTGGAGGTAACCACAGCTGTACATTCAGTAGCACCACACATATGTGAGCGCAATATTGATTTTACACAACAATTTTACACAAGAAGTTAATATTGTATAAGTGACATTTTGGGCACAATATGGTCAAGTGTTCAGTTTAGCTTCCCTATCAGAACTCACTTTATAGCCCATCATCTACCTGGCCAGCTAGCTCACAAAGCGTTGTACAGGTGTTTCTGGTGAAACTGGGGTCTCCTTTTCATTTGAGTCAAAAGTCAAAAGTATTTGGCATGTCCACTGATGTAATTCTAATATAGCAACCGTTTCAAACTAGATGTGAAATTTTGCAAGGCAAACACAGACAAGTGAAAAACAGCGAAATGTTCCAGTGTGGTTAAAGACGATCTAAAACCTCTTGCAAAGCTGCTCATCAAATCAAATTAGTGCTCTGGAATTAACTGCTGTCTGATATTTAACATCGACAGTAGTCTATTATTATTCAATAAGAGCTTTGGTTTTAAATGTTTGTGCATTACTGCGTTCACATATCGTGGAAAAACTCCGTAAGCCTTAACATTTCAGATCTAGCCTTCAATAAATGCCCTCACATAACTCAAGTCTTGTCTGTGTGATATGAGATCACTTCACCAGACATCGGGTGTTTTACTCTGAGGCAGACCATAAATGAAGACTGCAGAGCAGAGAGAATGAGAACGCAGCTGATGTCATGACCGTTTAACAACGGTCCCTCGTTTTACTTATTCTCCTTGAGAGACGGCAGCACAGCTTGACCATTTCTATCGGATAACCTTTTTATCTGCGTTTGATCTGGTCACCTTCGGCTAGTTATAATGTGGGTGAGAAACCAGTGTGATGAAAGTTAAACCAGTTAGTGTGTTTAAGTAAAATAAGTCTTAACAGTGTTTAAAGACATACCTCTGTACATACGGTGATACGGTGCAAATAAACAGAAGACCCACAGAAACTTTGCCAGTGATACAACTCCTATTGTATGAACACAAACCATACCAACACATAAAATCTGAACGTTAAGATTTTATGCCCTCCTTTTCATACATTCTGCCATTTGTGTGACAGCTGCATGCTTTCTGAACATAAATTCCAACTGTTTTTTTTCTCAAAGGCCCAGGAAGCTCAACTAGGGCATGTTTGGGGTGGTATAAACTGTAAAACCATGCATAAACCATCCCAGTTTCTAGCTCACATCATTATCATCAACATCAACCGATCAGCACCACTGGATGAGGACAGGCAGGAAGACTGATGTGCCTCAGCACACTTCATTACAAAGTCCAGAAACTCTCAAACATCTGATTAGATATTCACCCACCTGGATTTCTGATCATCTAAGTCGTGTATCCATTGCTGCCAGACACGGACACAGAAAAACGTCTGCCCTGTTCTGTGACAAAATGTGCAACTGTGCTCAGTGAGTCACAAAGGCTTTTTCATATCCTCTGCAAAAGCTAACTAAACTAAGGCTATGGTCAGAACTTGTGTGGTTACCACTGAAAAGCACCCTGGACAGAATCATAAGCCTTCCTCGGCGATCTCTGGAGAAGCAGATGCAACGCTACAGCTAGAAGTGACTGCGATTTCTGCTGAGCTGTGACATACTGAGGACTCTCTCTCTGTGATCCTCACTGATGCAATAGCTGACTAGCCTGAAGTCACTTCACAGATCAGAACCACCAGAGACACCATCAGAGTGCAACTATAAAGCTTCATTCTAAAGCACTGGCATGAAAGTTTAGCTGGAAATAGTATGACAAGTAGATCTACTCGCTGTGTACATCTCCCCATCAATGCATACCCTTATTATTAAATTTA
>JAOVYV010000040.1:18512964-18524714 GCA_025674545.1 Hassar affinis | reverse complement strand
TTAATGAAGATTGGCCACTAGGCTGGTCCAATTTAGCCATGAAACCTCCCACACTAAAATGACAGGTGTTTCAGTTTTATTGTCTAACACCTGTAGCTTGTGCCCATACACTAGTAATGTTGCTTCACCTCCTGACTGCGGAAGAAATCAGTCGGAATGCGCAATTTTTTTTAGACGCATCTTTGATTGCAGTATTCGTGATTGGCCATATGTCAATGAACGAAACATGAAACGCTACAGACGCAATGAAATCTTACAGAATGTATGTAAAATAAATAAATAAATAAATAAATAAAAATAAATAAATAAATAAAAATACATATATAAAAATCCTTCTGGACCCTCAGACCTCTGGGTCTGTCCCGCTAACCAGTGCTACCATCACGACTCTCTGCACACTTCTGTTACTTAGTTACGTGAAGCATTAAAAGCGAGTCGGCAGCCTGCTTTAAGACAAGTTGTGTCCCGTTGTAGTACATAACGTCTGCATTGTCTCGGCCGACACTGAATGCTTTGTGGAAGTGCAAGAGCAAGTGGATCTGATCGCAAAACAGGTCAAATCCGTCTTTATAAATCTAGCCCAAAACCTTTGTGACGGTAACATACAAGGAGCTTCCTGAGCATGACTGAAGAACAAAACAGACGTGTTTAAAGACGTTTTAATACCATTTTAACAGTTGAGTCCATTTCAATAGCACTCTGTTATGCCTTGTTGCTTAAATGTTTTAAAAGTAAACATTCACGAGCTCAGTCATGTCAAGCAACACATTAAGGCACCGGGAAAGACGGCTTTCTATGCTGGCCGTCAAGAACAATCAGGGGTACGACAGATGGGGGAACGAATGTGTTGGGGCAAGCTCTTAAACAACCATCTTTATGTTTTGAACACAAGGTTCTACAGTGTGAATATTCTGCTTATATATATACCTTATACTTTTTTTTTTTGAAAAAGTGAAAGACCCAATTTCGACCTGTGTAGTCTACCAATGACATTTATGAGAAATGAAATTTTATGTTCATTAAAAAGCTTTTCACACCGCAGATGGCTCAGTGCTTTGCCCGTCTCGCTGCGCTCCACGGACGAAAGGTCAGAGTTTTTACTCAGCGCAGATTTTCGTACAAGAGGTGAAAAAGAAGCCGATACGCGAGCTACGCTACATTCTAATGCAGGTTTTATGAAACGTCTGAAAAAGTTTCAATGTCATACAATTATTTTTGTTTCTAGAACAGTCAGACGTGTTTGTAAAGTTAGCAGAAGTTGGAAATGTCAGGCAATGCCAGGGCGGTATTAATGTCCAAACTTCAAACGTCTTAAGCGTCAGAGTCAGGGAGCAGGGGCACATGTGTGATTGTCGATCAGATAACCGACTTAACACAGGAGCGTTTCGTGAAGCACCATACTTACAAAGCACAGCATCACTCTGCATTTAAACAGAAATGCTAGCCAGGCAGCACGGGGCAGGGGCTGTTCCTTTGCCATGTTAAATAACTGCTGGACAAAAACAGGAAAGATCTTTTTGCTGCTGAAAGACTTGAATCTAATAACACTATTGCAACACTACAGGTGAAACACAAGCCCGAAAATAACAAAACAATACGGCAATGAAAATCTTTATCATTTATTTAACACTAAGTAAAATCAGCTAACTGGGCCAGTTGCATGGACCATGGTGGATTGAGTATTTTAGGGCACTTATCCAAAAGAAACAGAACCTGATCTTTCTGTGTTCCTTGGCAAAATGCTTCCCATACAACTCTTAAATATATGAAATGCATGTGGGTTTGAAGGCTCAACAACACACACACACACACACACACACACACACACACACACACACACACACACACACACACACTTCAAACAGATTACAGAACATGCAGAGAAACTGCTCTGCTCTATATGGATGTCGTGTGTGTGTGTGTCACGTGAAAGCTATAGCCATAACACACCTTCAAGAGATCTTTTGTCATCAACTGTTCATTAACGGAGGAGAAATATTTGACTAAACAAGGTGTTACGCCTTGTACCGAGAAATCGAGAATCACTCACTGAGGGTCAACCGAGCCAAAGTAAACTTTCTTTGCATCTCACATAAAACTCTCTTGTTTTTCTTATCTTAATACAAATTCCAAGATTAGAGTGCAGATAGAAGACTGGGACTGTGCCCAGATGATGGTCTGGCTCCGACACAGTTATAATACCAGCAATAAATGGTATCAACCATATGAAGCACTGGAATGTCTCATGGCTGAGTGTGAGAGAGGAATGTAAAGCAGATATGCTCTCTTCCTCACCCGGGTCTTGTCCCATTACATTTTCCAACAGCTCCATTAGCTCATCCAAGCCTCAACAGCACAAGAATTAACAAGGTCTGGAGGCCTATTACATTACCATTACTTGATCCAGGTTGCTCTCCCTGAGGATAAAGCACACTATTGTATTAGATTCTTGAGCCAGTTTAGCAGCATTAACACCGATTCCACAACCTGTAAATGGGGCTGCGTTTCTGTTTCAAGAAAAATGTAATTACTTCACAGTGCAGACTCAGGAAATAAAATGGCTTCATTTACACAGACGTTTTTTCCTAATTAAAATGAAATGAGTGGCATCCCTATAATGCTCCTGCCACTCAACAAGCCTAATGAGAAGAAAACGATTTGCCAATGAACAGGCTTCGCACGCTGTAGCTAATATTAATTCTCAGTCACATCATCACATGGCATAGATAAAGGCATTGCCTCATCAGAAATCATCACTGACCAACGAAACGTACGGTCTGGGACACACTCATCAAACCAGTTTCCTCTGGACCTACTTATACTGGAAGTCAGCAGATGACGCAGTCGATACACATACCATTTAGGCATTACACGTTGTTCTGTAGAGAACATTCACATAAAGGTCTGGGTCCTTTCTGTGTGGAGTCTGCATTTCCTCCCCGTGTCCATGTGGGTTTACTCCGGGTACTCCGGTTTCCTCCCACAGTCCAAAGACATGCACGTTAGGTTGATTGGCGTCTCTAAAGTGGCCCGAGTGTGCGAGTGTGTGCACGGCCACATAGGGCACAAGGCAGGAACCGGCTCCCCCGTGACCCTGAAAAGGAATAAGCGGCCAAGAAGATGAATGAATGAATGAATGACTAACTTCAGGTCGCGCATTACCGAAATAACCACAAAGTAAATGCTCAGGTGCCCAAGTTTCCACCTGATGTACAGCACAAAAATATGGAAGTACCAAGAATTGTTGTTTTTTTTTTTTAAATTTTGAAGAGCAATTCTTGTTTCCAATTCTGTAAAATTCTGTATATTAATTCATTTAGAGAATTCAACACCTGCTGCCAGGCTTCCATTATGAATCAATATTGAAGGTTCTGTTATTGTACATGGAAATTTCTAAATTACTGTCCGTGACACAGGCATTACACATACAGGCTACAAGCGTGAGAGGAGGGCATATGAAAAGCTCAGGATATAACAGTGAGGGATAATTTAATGCCTCCATGAACTACGACACCATACACACGTTTGCATTAAAGACCAACGGCAGCTAAGTGAGAGGGAAATGTACGAATGATCATCTCTGCCCTACATAAGAGCTAAACCTTACAAACTGAAAGAAATTTGCACAAGGAAGTCAAAGTTGGTGAACAGCTCTTAGAGCCAAAGAGTATGCAAATGTGAGATTTAGCAGTTTAAAAAGAAAAACAGAAGCAGTATCTTTAGGGCTGAGAAATCATGTTTAAATGACAACGCCATACCTACACTGCTTCAGATACTAATTAGGTCTGCATTTAGGCTTGATTACTACAACAAACCCTTATCGTTTGTCCATTAATCCTAGTCAGTGTGCTTACACAGCTTTTTACTGCATCCTACAGGTACACAATGTACCGAGTAATATTTATGAGTCTTGTATTTCCCTTAGGATCTTAAGCGCACACTAGCATCATGACAAATTGTAATATACGTTTCATCATATGGTTTAGGCTTTCGTTGTGGTTTATGCTCCCAAGAGAACAATTTGAAACTTAAATGGAGTGTATGGAGATATAGTGTTTATTTTATTTGCAGAACCAACCGTGTGTTAAAGCCATGAACAATTCAACAACAATTATAGGACGTTTCCATTAGACGTATGGCACAGTTTGAGAAATTACCCATAATTCTCAGTGCTGCCATCATTTCCACTACTACACAAGTCATAAAAGTGGATGCATTTGGTTGGTAAAATTAAATACGCTTTCATTTCAAAGTCATCTGTATGAAATTTGAGCAGTATTTCCTGCTGATCACCGCCTGAAACGCTCCAGAGAAACACCTACTACTTTCATGGGTAAAGTTACGTAAAAGTGACGCACACGCTCGACCAGGAAACAGAGAGTCCTGGCTTCAATTTTGTTGATGAGAGAAAGTAAAATGGAAAAAAAAAAATAGAGTAACCGACTGATCATCAGCCCAGTAAAAGTTCAATACTCCAGAAGAAGGTACTGAGCACTTTTTTTTTGCCATTAGAAGCCCTCATTTAAAACAGCACCAAGAGCAAATACACTCACAAATCTGCCCTCGCTCCATCACTGCAGCACTGACAGATTGTACACATGCGTTCAATAGGTCTATGTAAAATGTGTGATTGTGTAAAGAAAGAAATCCATCTGAAATTATTTCCCTATGACAGAAATAAAACAATGTGTGTTGGTGACTGGCAATCTGAAATTATATCCATCCAATTAACCAGTGTGGAAAGCTGAACGATGCAGCGCTGGCAGCCTGTAAAGCAAAACTGTCTTCGGGTGTTGTTTTGCGTACTCGTATACTTGTGAAAGATGCATATGCTTTTGACAGATTCAATAATTATGTAAGGACATGTTATTTTAACAGACAGGCAGCTAGATAAGATAAAAAAAAAGTGATAGTGATTCTACATAAAGAAAATAAACAGCTGATGTAGTAGGATGTACTCGGAATCCAGAATTATCTTTTGTCAAAATGATTCAGGTCTAGACCTCCAGTCTGCTCATGCTTGCCAGAAATCTGATTACTTAATGCCTAAGCCTCAATAATGCATTGTGTAACAAGTAGAGCTATTATAGTAGCCACAGCTGCAAATCAGTGGTCCAGCACCTTACAAAAACACTTCCCCCAAACCGATATAATCAGCTTTACTTTAACAGACCTTCATTCAATTACTGTGTTTCATGCAAGAGTTTTAAGAATGTCTAAAAGGAAACCGGCCAAGAGATCTAATATACCTTCATCACTACAAAATCTGATCCTGCCAACAAATGGCACAAAAGAGGCCAGGTTTGGCCCCTCTCCTTTCTCAAATTTTAACCCCTAGCAGCATATGATAAAGAGGCCTGGAGCAGCTGCACACTGACCAGTCCCCAAGCACACAATTAACAACAAAAGAGCCCTTTTAACGCATTGAGCTAATCAGTGGCCGGCCCACCACTGCTGGCTCCCTAAACCATCTGCGAGATGGCAGACCTTCTCCCTGATTGTGAAAAAAAAAGAGGACTGGCACTATGCTATCATGTCCTAGTGTCAATGAAAAATGCATCGCTTAGCAACAGTCAAGCCCCCGTGCCTGGAAACCAAAAGCTTTTCCTTTCAACGAACAACTCAACAAGGAGCAGACGAGGGAATGTGCTCCAAGATTTGATTACCAAATGGTCTCCCATTGTTAGTAACCCGCGGCAAAAAATGAGCACTAAGGGCCAGGGCCAGGCTAAACACGACTTAAATGACCAGCAAAGATCAGAACAGCTTTAAATAACAATCTCCTGACATTCTGACTAGTTTAATACTCTGTTTAATCCAGAAGAAAATGATTAACCACAGTTGGATGAAGCCATTCTATATATTACAGCAGTGTTAGCCTGGTCAAGCGTTTCCTCACTAAACTTGAGACTTGTCTAAATAAAGCATGAAAAACTGAAACAATCATGTCCACAAGATTAAATGAAGGAAAATTATAAACCGAATAATTATGGCCTAATGAATAATGTAATGTAACTTTTAATTCCTCGATGAAACAGCAGGCAGACAAGATGTGCAACATGTTTAACTTTCCAATGAGAATGTGACATGCTTTCCAGAAGCTCTGTTTAAATCAAAGCTCTGAGTATCATACAAACTGAATAACCATCCCATACTGAGATCTTCATAGTAACTGTAGTAAATTCTCAATTAACATCTTGTGTTCTCACATTAGAAAATATAGATTGGCTCAGAATGTCTAATCTGAGCCATCCCAGAGCCGTACCAGATCAATGCATCCTTACTTAAATCGATCATCTTATGAGCTGCAAGATTTACACCCTGTTCAACTGGTCCACGTCAAGAACTCAAATGATATAAAACTCAACCAAACCATGGCACTTGTTAGAAATAATGCTTGCTTGTCTCTACGAGAGACATGAAACCAAGCCCATAACATTAGTGCTCCTC
Organism: Hassar affinis; assembly: GCA_025674545.1. Classification (NCBI taxonomy): domain Eukaryota; kingdom Metazoa; phylum Chordata; class Actinopteri; order Siluriformes; family Doradidae; genus Hassar; species Hassar affinis. The sequence continues at coordinate 18,518,264 of JAOVYV010000040.1, read as the reverse complement.
ATCATATAACAAACTGTGTTACATTTACAGTTGGCGTGCTGCTGAGGCAAAACAGCATTGTCAGAACTGCGATGCATCTTTAAATCCACAAACCACTGTATCCATCACTTAGAACAGTACAATTCAGTTCCAACCTTGTGGACCACCTGCTTTGTACTTTATACATTTCTAACTTAATACTCAAATCTTCAGCTAATCATGAAACTCACTATAACCTGATTTAGTTGTGTTCAAGTGAGCAAAACTCTACAGTTTGCAGACACACACTTGAACCGAGACCCTCGGGCACATGCATTATGCAACGCTCATCACACATGGAAGATGTAAGAAAAATAGCTTTCCATTCCTGAAGCTCGATTTACTACTAGATCCATCACTACAACAATTCCATACAGGCAAAAAAGCTTTGCACAAAAATCCCTCAGCCAACGTTATCCGCAATATCCATACCTGATCTTTCTCATGTGGGAGAAGTGTTACAGGTGGGAGGTCCAGTACCAGTCCAATGCTGCTCCTGAAGCCGGTCTTTCCGCCTGCACCGCCACTTCTCATCCTGTAAAGCGGCCCATCCTTTAGCAACCTCCCGTTATTCACTGCACGCTTAGCAGCCAGCCTCAGCCTCTGCTGGAACCTGGGGTTAGCCACCACGTTGGCCAGGTCATCCTGGCTCCTTAAGAAGCGCTCTATGTTCCTCAGAGAAGAGCCAGCAGGAACACCCAGGCCCTCGATAGCCCTCCTGAGGACCTTATTCCAATCCAGATGCCGCAGATCTCCTGCAGGTATCACAGATCCTGCCAACGAGGGAACCGGGCCTCCAGACCTGATTGCTGCTATCCTCCCTGGGTTATCCGGATCTTTGTATGAAGCACAACCTTTGCTAGTGACTTTAAGGATGGATCCATCCTTTACAGCTAGCTCCAACTGCTGCAGTACGGTGCTCTTGTCTAGTCCGTGCAAAGTAGATACAGCATGGCAAATTCGCTCCTCTGAAGGCCGCTGCTTCTGCCTTTTGATCTTCTGAATAGCCTCAAGAATCCACTCTGTGTACAGGGGATTGGCCAGTTTCACCATGGTGAAATGATTTGGTGCATTAAGGCATAATCCATGAATACATTCCTTCTTTTTATGAGCAAACAATATGCATCCAAAAGCAAAAGTCAGCCATCAGTACACCATGGTGTGCAGGACTACTGACAGAATTCCTTATACCTGGCTGTCTCTACATTTCCTCAAAATTTCCTTGAGACAGTCAAAAAATACAACTTAATAAATCCAGGCAAAGTTTTTCTTTGCAAAATCCTTGCAAACGTCACGTGCGAGTGAAACCTGAAAGACAGAAAAACAGAAAAAGGTGCTTTACATACAATCAGACATGTAGCACACATTTAGTAAAACAGGAGACATTTCGAAGGCTCTGTTCAGACCCGGTATGAACAACCGTCTCAGATGGGCCGTGCTAAATACAGGGTTAAAGGCATCTTGTGACCTGATCACTTGCATAAGTGGCCAGATTACAACTGCACCACGAACAGCAATGAGCCCCAATGCGTTCTTAATATCAAAGACAAAGTCACTAGCATTTGTAAATGTTATTCTGAAAAGCAAAAGTAAAATCAAGAGCACGAGCAAAGAAAGGTGAAAACACTGACCGGTCAGACCTGGACACCTGCAATGTACTGCTACTCTGGAGGACATGTACTTTGGAATATTGATATTACTAATAAGCATCTATAAATATAACCAGCATTATTACTCTTGCTTGCATCCAGCCACACTGAGCACTAACTGCACTAGTATCTCATACACTTTCCCGTCTTTAAACTAATCCTAACCTGCCCTAGCCCTTCACTAACAAACTCAAACTGTCTAGTCTCCAAAAAGCTGTAGGATACACTGGAGTGGACAAATCAGTATCCCAGGCACCTGAGACAAGCTTGTGTGTCTTTTTCAGGAGGATTTTAGATCAGTAACAGACAGAATAAACTCTACTCCCTACTAAAAACTAAAGTTTTTATTTGGTGTGCCTGTTTAAAATGTAATGCACTTCATGGTGGTGTGATGCATCTCGATACTGTAACGACAGCATGAGCTAGTGGTCTGGATCCCCGCTACCTGCTGCACTACATAATCAGCTGAGCATCTGGTTAAGAATTGTGACTAGGTGGATCCATTAGCACAAAAGCATGATGGACTCAGATATCACAAGGTATCACAGGGATGATATCTTTCCCAAATCAGGAACACCAAGCAGGTGGAAACACTGATGAAACGGTGCAAAATGAAACGGAATACAAAAGCAGTCATATAACTCTCCTGCTTACGAGACCCAGACGCTTCAAGACTAAACATGTCACCAGAAAATTAAAACATTAATAACAGTAACGGAGCCCACAGACACGACCCGGCCCAAAAGTTTACTGAATTTATTTATTTATTTATTTTTTTTTGCCAAAGTTGAATATGTTGTATAGATGATAATGATACAGTGATAGCGCCTATACAGAGTTTCCTCTCCCTGGGAATTCATATACCCATTTATTTTTTCCTTGGTCTACATTTAATGCACTCAACCCTCTCTCCATACCAAACCATGCACCGAATCAGGGTCCTGAACAGCACATTGGAGCTGTTACTTGCCTGGTGGTCTAGCTAAAAGATTAATAATTTGTCCATCGCCAATACATTATGAACAACGGAGCTTTTAATAGTTTATTAGTAAGTTATAAATTAGCTCTAATCAAGCTGAAGGCCATTAAAAAGTCTAAGGAATTGGCGTAGAACATGCTCTAAAGTAAAGAAAACCGCCTTGGCGCTAGGGAACTTCAAAACCGACTAATAAAAAAAGCCTAAAATTAGATAAGAGATTAAATGGAAGAGTTTGCTGACAAAGCAAAACACAATGTTTGCCTGGAATAAGCACAAACATGAAAAGCGTGGCAGTAAATGGTGAGAAGACTTGGAAGCCTTGTAAAAGAGAATGAAGTCACTTTTCCCCTCAAAAAACCCTGAAAGAGTGCACTTTAACTGTAACTGTAACCTTTCTACTCAACATAAGGAATCTGGTTACAAAAACAAGTAGTTCTTCTCAAACTGTTATCATATATGGATCTGATCAAAGCTGCCATCTGTATCAAACCCCAGGACCTACCTACCAGCTCCTCTTCTACTCAGTCACGTCAACTATTTATATTCATGCCAGGTGTTATGGGGTAAAAAAAAGTTTTAAAAAATGTGCGATCTCAGCTTTAAAGGGTGGTCTGGGGCATGGTAAGTAGACGGTATAGAATCGAACAGCATAGCAGGACAAACTCACAGGACCAGTGAACAAGCAGTGGGGCTGGAAATGAAGGCAGCAGACAGGTATGCATATGAACACCACAGACCTCAAGTAGTTGAAGAGGGCAATAAAATGATCAAAAGTGTAAAGTGCACACCACTGATTGCATTATCTGATTCAGGAGCGTGCCCGTGCCCCATCAAATCAATAAAATAATAAAAATCTAACTAAACTGTCCTGGCAGGACGCCGACGTTTCAGTTCAACTTTTCCCACGTCTGAGTGACGAAGACGCAAACTTTCCTGCGCCACACACGGAAGCGGATTGAACAGTCTGACCGCATGATGTCCCTGCTCATGCATCAAGAACCATTCAACATCTACTATCAGGTAGCTACAGTCTCGTAGGCTGACTGGGCCAACAGCGCTACCTGTTCCGCAGCATCCTCGCCAGATGTTACACTTCCCCCAACAGCCATTACCATTAAACTGTTGTTGAGAAACTTCAGGCAGATTTTCTTAATGTGTTCGTTTACCCTTACAAGGGCTGTACATCACATCAAATTAAAAACACAGGCATTTATTTTTACAGCACTTTGTTTCAGAAACCTTACGTCTAGATGCAAGTGTACTGGCAGCCTCACTGACATTGATCCAACCTCCTGGTGCACAGGGAGCCAATAATAGGTGTATTAAAAGGTCGTTTCCACACATACTCAGAGGTCCATAAAGAAAAGCAGAAACAAGTCTAACCCAACACAAACACTAGTAAGGCTGCTCGGATTTGTGGTGTCGCAACCGAAAAGCCCGCGTCTGTATTACTCCAGTGTAAGCAAAATCAATTATCCCTTGTTACTTTACAAAACAATCTCAATATAACCTCAGCCAAAATGTACAACGGGCTAAGCGAGAAGACGTCTTCGTCATGTCTGATTCGCTAAAGAGAGATCCGTCATTAAAGAACTTGTCTATGTTCCACCTACATCATCGGTCAGCGAGATCCGGGCTCATTCGGAAAACGGGGTCACGTCAACAGAAACATTTTAAAGCCGACCTTGCCGTGAGAAGGTTTGTTCTCTCTCCTGTGTTTCAGTACCCTGTTCACCGCTGCTGTCCTGTGACTTTAACATCCTACGCTGATCCCAACTCACGACCGAAGAATACTACGGTCTGGAATAAAAGACGAAGGAGTGCGCCGTTACAGGAAAATAATCCAAACCCAAAGTGGATCAGTTCGCTCTAACAGCATGCCCGTGTTTTATTCCTCTTCTACCACTGGGATTTGTTAAGGATAACTTTTTTATTTAGAAATGAACAGCAAATCATACACTTTTTAACCAGGTACGGCCATATGTAATGCTGTTGAAGATCGGTGATACCACTTAATGCTATTATTACAGCAGCTATAATGTATCTTTCTTCTCTCCCTTGACATTAATAAGACAAAAAGATGAAGCTGTTATAAAAAAAAAAACTGCCTTGAAGACTATCCTGTGGCAGAAAACATACTAATGGATACAAAGCACTCCACAGACTCCTCCCACAAACATAAAACAAACTCCCAACACAAAACTCCACCACGCTGGTGATTAGGCCTATACATTCCTCTGTGTTAAACACCACCCATCAGCCTTAGACCACCCATCAGTACACTCTCCACAATCCCTGTTACTCCAGAAATGACCTCAAACAAGAATCCCAAATCATGTCTGAGGCATGCCGTGATGGAAAATGAATCAACTGTATGACCAATCGGATTTGAGAGTTAAATCGAGAAATCACGTTACAATCAAGTCAGACTGGATTTTGATGGGGGGGTGAGCAATCCTGTATCCTTGATCGTGCTCTCATACAAATAAAAAGAAAAAACAAAGCAAAAGAAAAAGAAAAAATGAAACCTGTTAATGTTTGAAACTAGACGGACCAGTGCAACAGGGTTAAAGCTGAAGAGAGAGAGAGAGAGAGAGAGACAGAGAGAGAGAGAGACAGAGAGAGAGAGAGAGAGAGAGAGAGAGAGAGAGAGA
>JAOVYV010000040.1:18405931-18416836 GCA_025674545.1 Hassar affinis | reverse complement strand
AATTGAACCTTCACACTCTGCTCTTACTGGTGCAATGTGCAATTAATGAAGATTTGGCCACCAGGCTGGTCCAATTTCGCCATGAAACCTCCCACACTAAAATAACAGGTGTTTCAGTTTCATTGTCTAACCCCTGTATGTGAAATTCCAAACTTTGCTTCTACCTCTGCAATGCTATGACCCATCTCACGAGCTCCAACTTCCACAGACGCCTGTCGCTTTACATACACACGGACAGACGCAACCAATGACGCGCATAGGTGGCGTTGCTATGTGTTTTGCATAGGCATGCACTTCAGTGTGCATTCAGTATAGCACAAGTCAATCCATTTAAACATGAGCAGTCTGGCGAATCCGAGATTTTAAAGTCAGTGTCATTTCCGATTGAGAATAACAAGTGAATGGGCATGTTGACTGGTCCGAAACTGCAAGAAAACAAATCATCCTAGGGTGATGAGAAAGGGTCATTTAAACAAAGACGCCAGTGAAAACGTCTATCTGGAGAGATGACGAGATAAACTTAAGGAATGGCAAGAGACTCGATTGTATAATTACGTCTGCATGTTGTCTGCGTGATGTCCTGCCCCCTGTACGCTCTACCTAGGAACCACCCCTTGTCTAAACCGAACGGAGAATTTCCAGTAGGTGAGAACGCATCCGACATGGACATCTCCTGTTGCGTGCCACACGTTTGAAAGGGCAACTCTGTACAATGTCCCGACCTGATTTTCCCAACACTCTCGGGAGTTCATATGAGAAAAGGGCTTAAAAGTGTTTGTTTTTCCCCCTACAGTAGTGTGTTAAGCATTGGTATGGTAACAAATACATGGGCCGAGGTTTCGTCATGTCCACTGTCTAGTGATGTTAACCGAGCATTGGGACCTTATTGCCAGGATACCCAGAGTACTAACCAAGGAACAACAACCTCCAGAAAACTACTGTCACCCTAACAGGTGTTATGATGGGAAACAGACACAGGTTCAGAGAACTGTAGATGTGGATAACCTATCTGACCCTGCTGAGGACTGCCCGTGTCCAAATCAGTCAGTTCACTGGTAATGCACTGTAGTGCACAAGTCTTTTTTATTATGTGCAGTGTCTCTGAAATTGAACTAAACTTCACCAGTACTGCTAAAAAAACCAGTTTATGCTCAAGACTCTGAATCGTAATCCTATAATCATAATCTCAACAAAAACAAAATATTACACACAAACAAACTAAATAATATGACAGACATGCTTGGAGTGCTACAAAATAAGGTGGTTGGAATACAGTGCATGATGAGAGCGCCTCAGCAGTCTGGTGAGTAATGGTGAGATTAGAGTAATTTGCTGTTCACACCATTATAACGTAATTGCATTGAGCGTTGTGAACGGTCTTTAAAAGTGATTGTGTACGTTCTTTAAAACCTGAAAAGCTCTTGGGTCATGATTCAGTATTAAAAGCCCCACTGCAACCTGATTGCAAAATCTCCAATTACAGGCTTATCAACCCTGCGAAACTGCAGCCTGCTATTTATAGAGCAAAAAGTAGCAGGCCAGTAGCTGCCGCATGAAAGTGGCCGTGAGCAATCTGGCACTCTTCCGTCTGTATGAGCTAAACTGCCTATCAGCAGTACGAGCTGAACAATTTCAGTGCAGAAAACTGATGTTTGTCACTCTGTCCTTACCGTGCTGACACAAACCATCAGATTTGACTGATGAGTCTTCTGTATTTTTCTGAGCATTTTTTTGAAGCTAAGCAAAAGTAGCACTTGACTAGAGGACAATACAGACAGCGAGTGGGAGAAAGACGGGGAGAGTGGGTGATGAATGTGACTCATCTCCGAGGACGCAGGCAGAAAGTACAGACTAGCATAGACTCGGCTGTCACTGGCCACAGACACATGAATAAATAAAGGCATTATAATGAAGACAACTCGCCGTCTGCCCATCAGAAGCTGCCAGCCTGGCACCAAAGCTCAGGAGGGAGGGAGACATGGAGAGGGAGAGAGAGAGAGAACTGTCAGTGAAGGAGGAGGGGGAGCAGTGACGAGCACTGCCTGATTGCATTAAATCACTCATCACCGTAGGGCTCGAGTCTCGGCTTCCCAACAACACATCACGATTTGGACTACTTTCAGTTTTCAACCCACCCTACAGAGCAAAACATCTGCTCGATTTCTCCTATCTGGTCTTTTTTCCACTTGGGTGCCATCTACACTGGGCGTTTGTTGTCCACTCTGCCCTTTTCAGCCCTGCCCGCCTGCCGCTGACCTTCTCCCATCTCGTCCCTGTGATCTATCCAAACACCACGCTCCTTGCTTCCTTTCCCTAGAGGAAGCCAGCAAGGTATCTTAAGCGTCTTCATCACACTGCCCCGACATGCACTCTTCTCGTCACACACCTTCCCATTTCATCTACGGCACGGGGAACTAAATAACACGCTGCCACGCTTCACTGTAATCCTATCCATTTCAGCACCATCTAATTTTCTCGGAGTGTAGGCAGCGAAGGGGAGAGGAGACCAAGCAGATGAGAATGTGTTTTGCCCCATAAGGCTACAGTGTGACACTAGGAGGTCAGGGGCAATCGAGTCCTGCCAGAAGAGGACACACACAAACACAAGCATACTGAGAGATGAGACTGGACAGACACTTCCCCCTATGCAGGAAGTGCAAGCCTTTCGCCGAGAATGCCACTTCCCCCTCGCAGCCTCTAGTGAGAACACAGTGTCACGTTTCAAACAGGGAGAAGAGGAAGGGGGGGACGTGGTCCGATTACAGCCACTAGTCCTGAACAGCAGTAGCACGGACTAAACGACACCATCCGGTGTCTCTGCTTCTTCCTTTCACACACAGGCAGAGCAAAGTACCTGGCGCTATCTGCCGTGACCTCGGCTCAGTGCAGCAAGGCTCTAGCAGACCCCCCGCAAGCAAAACGGTGCTGTGTTGCTGAGGTTGGGACACAATGCCGGGATTCTCTTCCTGCCTGTTAGTCGGTCATCCTATGAGGCCCACCAGCATTTCCCACCCCATAAGCCCAGACTGAATCAGACCGTCTAGACTGTCTCTCAATCTCTTGTTAAGACATGAGGCAGTGGCTGTGAAACCCGCCATCCAATTTATGGCCGGAGTTTATCAAGTTGTAAAAGGGTGCTTGGCGCTCCCTGGTCCGGCACGGCCAAGCTAATCCTGTCTGTGGGGAGACGTGTCTGTGTGTGGTGGGGTTGTGTGACCTGAACTGGGAGGGAGAACAGCTGTGCCTCCCCTCATCTTGGTAAGAGAGGGAGCGAGAGAGAGAGACAGACAGAGAGAGAGTGTGTGTAAAGAGACACCGCACTTAGTCAAAGCACAGCCGCAGGTGAATTGGTTTTGCCCCAGACCTGGGAATTGACATTCTGCTTTGATCTTCAGTACATGTCAAACACCCATAGGGAAAGGATCACTGGCTGCCTGACACAGAGTACACACGAGGCAGAGAAAGAAAGGGAACACACAGAGTGAGAGAATGAGAGTGAGAAAGAAGGGAGGAGAGAGTAAAGTGTGACAAAAGGTGAGAAATGAAAATAATCAGACAAGGTGTGAGTGTAAGTTGCAGTGAAAATAAGAAGGGGTAAATGAAAAAAGGTGGCAGGTAGAACAGAGTTAGAGCAAGCGAGTCCAATTTATGCTCATCACTAAAACTAGGTGCAAACGACTGCTGTAAAAAGGTTTAAAAAGCTCTTTTTAAAGTACAGCTGTATTGACAAAGGTTGTACAGGATAACCGAGCCCGTGTTTATCCTTCCCGGCTAAACTCATGCAGAAGCGCATTCATTCACAACCCATTAATAAACTGTCTGAAGCTGTTCACTGCGCCGCTGCCGGTTCCTTGTCGGGGTTTTTTATGGACTTAAATTGCTCCCCATCCTCTTTGGTGAATGAAAGAGCTTTTTCTGAGCCAGCAGGCAGGAGTTGACCCCCAGCACTATTTCCATACTACTGCTGAGTGACCTCTGACCTCAAAGTGCTACCAAAGCAACCAAATCCTGTTTTACACCACTCACAGTCTGACAGGAATGTGTGGCCTGGGGAGTGGGGTTGCCAACGACAAATTTGTACAAACATTTAATAGGTAATCGAATTTTTCATTGCATTTCCACCGTTTTAAAGAAAATAAAGCGAAATACTCCGTTACTTCCATTGCAAGAGGCATCAGTGCAAAGCCTGGCCTTGGGTTTAAGGCACAAACACAACAAAAGTGGAAGCGTTCAGCTTTTTAATAACCTATATATGGATGCTTTTTATTTACCCTGAAGGTAGAGGTTAATCAAAAGGCTCACTCCTGCTAAACAATGCAAAGCAACACCAATAACCTTAAAGTGCTTCAGGGAAACAACACTAGATATTTAAAGACTAGACTATTCCAGACAGTATGAGAAGCACAAGATGAGCTCGCCAATTACATTAATGCATAATGATACAGACATAAGACTTAATGTCTTGAGTCTGATTGACATTTATGTAGCGGCAACCACTGAAGATGTTTCTAAGACAAAATGACGACATGACGAGATACCAAATAGCTTTTTTTTTTTTAAACAGACAATGAGGTATGGTGCAGTAACAGACCATGAGCCCACATTTAGGCATCACTAATGCCATTTTCATGCTTATTTCTTGGACATGGGATTATCTGCCTCGAGAGTTAGGTACATCTGGGGAAGTATAAAACTGGGTTTGAGACCAGGAGCAATCCAGAGGAGCAATTCTTGCTGATTAAAAACAGTTTGGTGGGCAAAGTGTTGTTATAGTTAATGGAGGAGTCTCTTCTATGGCTACATCCACACTAATACAGTTTAGGGAAACGCTGCTGGCCTCGTTTTCGTCTCAAAGCTCCGGGGTTGCCCTTTATTCTGGACAGAAACGGACACTTTTGCCAACAATGACACGAACACCCATGATTGGGTCTCATCAGCCGCAACATATCCTTCCCTATTCCGTCACGCTGCGGTCATGTGACCCTTTTCTGGAAGCAAGTAACCTGCGACAGCCAGGACTACCAGAGGTGTGTGCAACACGGATTATGAATCATAAATATTGCTGACCTTTATGTCTTTGTTAGCAGCTGTGAAGTTAAGGAAGTAGTCTAGTCTAGTCTTACTTTCAGTAACTAAGCAATCAACTGCAGAGTAGACAATTTGCTTCCTGTTTAAACCAGCACACGCATGACCGGTGTACACGAATGGTCGTGCGACATGCATTGTCAGGTGTGTTCGAACGAATGATCCCGAGTCCACTTCAGATCCTTCAGTCCAACTGTATACCAGGTGAACTAAGTTACATATTGCCAGGGTAACCCAAAGTGCCAAACAGGGGCCGTCAAAAGCAACAGCCACAGAATCACCACTAGTTGATGCTCAAGTTGGACATCTGCCATTTTGAAAAACAGTAGGGCTGTGATCCAAGCCGCATACTGATGCACTAAATAGTGTGCCAAATGTGTATGTTATAGTCCATTACGTCATATAGTGGCTTGTTTAGTACTCGGCCAGACTGTATAGCACCGCAGTCTTTAGCAGTGTCTGATAACATTACCAACAACTGCAATGCAAAAGTCTGCAAGTTGCATGCTGTTTAAAAGGAAACTAGGGCCTTGAGGCTCTGCTATAGTTGCTACTTTTACTGTTTACAGTCAACACTGTGAGGAATTAGGTCACTGGTAGTACCATACAATGGGAAAAAGACATGCACTTGAGTAGGGGTTCTGGATTCCGATTAGCGACCGTATGGTGCCATATTGCAGTGTCCTGTGGAAAATCGCTTAAATTGTGTCCGGGTGTAAAGTATACACCCTGGAATCAGTGGCAACAATGGACAATTGGCAGCTGCGGGTATACGATTACAAGGCTCTCTTGTAAGGAACACTTATACCCTGTCCATCACAACCTCCCCCCCTGGCTCTGCAAACATCTGTAGGGGGTTTAACAGAGAGCACCGTGGCTTATATGCGAAGGCCGAGACGACTGTCTGGGACATGAGCATGCCCGGCGAGTCTGTTTTACGACGGAGGATTCCTTACACCAAGCACCACGGCTCTCATTCATCTCCATACACGCTGGGCTGATAGATACAGCTGTGCTGCACTGTGAAAAATAAGGGTGCCATTACCAAACCATAAAGCAGACGGTCTGAACTGTGCCTGAAAGTACTTAAAGTGCACACACTGTAGTGTGTAGTCAGTGTTTTCTATTCAAGAGGGGGTCTTTTCTCTTTCTGGCTGTTGTTAAGATGGAGGTAGAGTGATGAGACAGTCAAGCTCTGAGTGTGCCATTTTCGATGATGAATGGAGAACGCTCTGTGCTTGGCTGAAATAGAGGCCAACGACGTCAGTTACGGGCAGTGGCGCTTCTACAAACTCAATTATTTTATTTTATCCCAAATAAGCACTACAAACAATTTATGATTTTGCGCATGGCAGGTACTAGACACGTCATTTGCTCAATCATGTTAAGCCAGGAAAGGCTCTCCCTGCCTGGTGATACCAACATCATTCATTCTATTCACCACTTCATTCTATTCCATATCTTACCCAAGATACGCTTACTGGAATGCAGTCACTAAATCTTCTATATGGGGAATTTGCACTACATTTTCCGAGAGCAGGTATTCAGCCATAAGGCAGTATCAACACTTATTTCAGCCAAGAGTGATAACATTCATACACACTTACCCACAGACTCATGCACACTTGCACACACATCCACACATGGATAATGCAAATCTGACACCGGCGACGACATCATCTTTGGGGGGGGGGAAAGCCGTACCGTAGAAAGCCAATCTTCCTATAGCTTTCAACACCCACAGATGTTCATTAAAAGGCTTTCGGTACAGCTGGAAATAAAGGAGAACGGGAGGTGACGGGAAAAGAGAGACAGAGAGCGTGAAAACAGCAAACAACCCTGTACTGACAAGCTTTCTCAGCTTTCTCTCAACAGTAGTAATCACAAAACGTTAAGGCTGAGAGCTTCCCGTCTATATTTACTGCTCCACTTTTACAATGATACTAAGAGTAAGGAGTTTTGAGTGAATGCAAACCAGAATTGAGCTTTTAAACCTACCTTCTGATTTCTACACACACACACACACACACACACACACACACACAAATGATTCAAAAGCCACAACTTGGAAAGATGCATTAAAAGACAAATTAGCTAATACAATACCTTCACTTAATCCTGAGAACAAAGACCCCCCCCCTTTTTTTTTCCTCTTTCACTAGCCTCCATCGGTGTCAATGAACGTGACCCCACATTAGTGACTGGTGCAGTCGTTCCAAAGGCAGACAATAAAAATCATGTTATTACAGTCTAGCCATTAACAAGCTCTCATCTGATTCCAGTTCAATACTCAAAGTGCAAGTGCAATTTTTAATGGACCATTGTGGTACAGAAATTACCACTTTTTTTTGTTCCCCTGAAAGTGCTTTCAGATGCGCCATGTAACTTCTCAGGTACCGCTAGCTTCAACGAAAAGAAAGAAAAGATTTCATATCTGAGGAAATAATCTCGGAAGGGGAGACGGTCAAGGCTGACTACACCTTTTTTTCAGCATGTTGCTGCTTATGACAGCCCTGGGAGTTTTGTTTTTCCCAACTCCCACTGACAGTTTTGCCCATAGACTTTTATTTTTTAAGATGGAAAGGTGATTACACACATGTTTCCTAACCGGTAATCCAAGTTCTTTTTTTCATGTGGCTGAAAATAGTAGACTGATCATCAAATCATAGTTTTTGTTTCTTTATGGAAGATGCAGATGCGGATGTAGCCGCATAAAGACCGCTGGACCCTTCAATAAAACGCCGGTCAGTGGGCCAAAATATTCCGCTGAAATTCCCAATAAATGTAATAACTACAGGCAGGTGACAAATAAAAGGAATAAACTAAGTAAAATGTGCTGCTAATGTATTAAGCTGGCACAATCCACCAGAACAGCCTCCATGCGTCTTAGCATAGATTCAACAAGTCTGTGGGATTGAACTGGAGTTATGATGAACGCCGGTCCTCCTACAGAGTTTGATTTTTCCGTTGGCGTTTTGATAGTGGAGGTAGACAGCGCTGTCTAAGACATGGCTCCAAAATCTCTCATAGGTGTTCAAATGGGTTGAGATTGTCGAGTGCGAAGGCCATAGCATATGATTTACATCATTTTCATCTTCATCAAACCCTTCAGTGAGACATTGTGCCCTGTACATGGGTGTGGGGTCATCCTGGAAGAGACCACGCCCATTGAGATAGACGTTTCATTAGAAGATATATAAAAAAAAAAAAAAGTGATCAGACAGAAGAACATTTCACGGCTCCCAAGTGGCGCAACGCCAACGTGTTCGCCCCATCTGGAGATCGCGAGTTCGAATCCGGGTGATGCTATAGCTGCCAGTAGCCGGGAGCCTAGAGAGCAAGATTGGTCGTGCTCTCAGGGAGGGAGGTGCAGCATATGCTCTCCCCCAATGTCAATCAGCGTGACACTGTCCAATCACGGGCGTCTGTGAGCTCATGCATACAAGAGGTGGACGGGAGCGCTCTCCTCCAAGCGTGCTACACCGCTCCCGACGGTTGCATGAGCAGCAGCTCGAAAAGAGGCGGTGGCTTGCGTCACCCTCCCAGACTGGCAGTTCATCGCGTGACAAGGGGGGGAAGCACTGACGGGTGGGAATTGGAGATGACTAAATTAGGGAGAAAAAAAATCCTCCCTAAACACGCCCCTGTCCCAACTGTTCTGGAATGTGTTGCAGCCATCAAATTAAAAATGAGTGAATATTTGCAAAACTCAATAAATTTTATCTGTTTGAACATTAAATATCTTTGTAGTGGATTCAGTTGAATACGGGTTGAAAAGGATTTTCAAATCATTGTATTCTGTTTTTATTTAAGTTTTACACACCGTACCAACTTCACTGGTATTGGGGTTGTAAGTATTGCAGTGTTCAGTGGACTAATTTATTAATATATTAATAATATATTAATAAATTATAAGGCTAATGTAGTTAAAAAGTGTAGCCACCAGTTTAGCATGGTGCACTAAATGTGCATGTGTAAATCATCATCTTTCTTTCTTTCATTCCATCTCTCTCTTCCTCTTTGTCTCCCTCTCTTTCTTTCTCTGTCTCACAGCCCATTAGGCACTTTATACTTGACATATTTGCACACAAAGCAGGAAACACACCGCTCAGCGTTCAAACAGAAAATCAAATGGCACAGAGTGCGTGTCCTGCTGTGGAACAGCTCAGCTTTTATTGGGACAAAGCCGGAGGCAGGTAAAGGTGACTCTGGAGCCCTATGGAGAGAGGACACAGGACGAGTGATTAGAGGAGTTTTAGGACAAAGAACTTAAAATCACTTTGAGGAGATGGTCAAGGATGGGTTTAAAAGAGTTCTGTTTCACTCTGTAACACACAGACGTGGAAACACACACACTCCTTTATCTGGTTAAGGAAGTCTAACAGAGAATGTACTTGATGTCACCATACACCAGCCAATAGGAGATACCACTCAAGCCATAATCATTTAAATGAGATTCTTTTGAAAATGATTTACTAGATCAACAAATTAGTTCAAATGCCTCCATTAATCCACCAGAGGGCAGTGTACTTTATTTTATCCAGAACAGTTACCAGTAAAACTTTTCAAAACTATTAAAAAAAATTTAAATGCTTTAATTACAACTGTGTCAAATTATCAGCTATCATTTCCCACTACAAATAAATATATTTTTTAATTAATCCTTAATTCAATTATTTGTGGCTGGAGGATGAGAATAACTTCCATCAAAAATGGGTTTGTTCTAATCACAAACCAGTTAGTGCACACAGAGCAGGAACCTATGACCATATAAGGAAGCAATATGATGCAGACAGGAAGGATCAAAATCAAACATGAGGTCATGACAAACTGTTTGAAACTGTGTGTCTGTGTGCAACCTCAAGCCCTTTCACTCTTAGTTTTTATAACAAGAACAGGAGCCATGAAGGAAATGACTGATTAATCATTTACTCCTACACAATAAACATAGCGCACGCACACACACACACACACACTGAGTTGTTAATGAGGTACAGGTTACAGCAGAAGGACAGGTCTTCCTGTGAGTAGGTTAATTATGTTATTACTGACGTGTTGATGAGATTGTTTGATGCAATTTGAGACGTGTCCAGAGACATGCGTACACACAACACAAACACACACATTGTGACTCTAAAAGTGTTTGTGTCTGGAGAGCGTTTTAACTTGTCAGTACATGGAGAGGTGAAGAAGCGAGAGAAGGAATGTTATTACTATGCAAATAGACAGGGAATTAAAACACACAAACAAGCACAACTGTTATTGCGGCGACTGAGATCTTCTAAAACAGAACAAAGAAGGTAACAGAGTAAGCAGAGAGAAAGACACAAATGCTGTACTGGGAATGTGAGGAACTGAGACGTGTGTGTGTGTGCATGTGTGTGCGTGCAATCATGTTTTTATGTCTTGGTGGTGACCAAATGTCCTCATAAGGCCAGGAATATCTCATATTTTTGACATTGTGGGGACATTTTGCTAATCCCAATCAGGACAGTGACTTTTTTGTTGTAGTTTTTAACAAAAATAAATAAATAAATAAATGAATAAATAAAAGAGAGAAAAGGTTTCCATTTCATGTCAATGTCAAGACAAAGTTTATGTTTTTATTGAAGCTGTCAAGCAATTAAAATATTTAATCCCGTGTTAATCTTGGTTTAATGCACATTTTGAGATACATTGTACATGCAGGTAGGCATCGTAGAGTCATTAAAAATGTTGTTGCTATGTTGTACATAACACATGCTGCCACTAAAACCAAGGCTGCCCAGTCGATTCCTCTAATTATTATTTACAGACCCCCTGGGCCGTATTCAGAATTTC
>JAOVYV010000040.1:18226146-18239094 GCA_025674545.1 Hassar affinis | reverse complement strand
CACGGGGAGAACATGCAAACTCCACACAGAAATTTCCCAGGTTGCCCCACCCGGGGATCGAACCCGGGTCCTTCTTGGTGTGAGGCGACAGCGCTATCCACTGCGCCACCATGCCGCCAATTTTAGTAGCTTTATAATGTAATTTTTAAATGTAATGTGTTTTTGATTAATGAAAACTACTGAACGAATATTGTTAAACTTTATTATGATATTCAATATTCAATAACAATGACACTGCATCTGTAATTCCAGTACCTATTATACACGATCCCTACTGCCTAATTTTTAGCTATTATACACATTTACATTATTCATTCATTAACCGCTTATTCCTTTTCAGGGTCATGGGAGAGCCGGCAGCATAGGGTGCAAGGCAGGAACAACCCTAGACAGGGCGCCAATCCATCATAGGGCACAAACACACACAAACACACTAGGGCCACTTTAGAGACACCAATCAAACTAACGGGCATGTCTTTGGACTGTGGGAGGAAACCGGAGAACCTGGAGTAAACCTACGCGACCACGGGGAGGACATGCAAACTCCACACAGAAAGGACCGAGACCACCCCATCCGGGGATCGAACCCGGGACCTTCTTGCTGTGAGGCGACGGTGCTACCCACCGAGCCAGCATGTCGCTCTACATTTACATTATACTTTTATTTATTAAATGGGGTACACAATGATTCAGAGCTAACAGCAGCAATCCGAAAAGGGAGCATGCGCAAGCACGAGTGTTGAGAATGTGTGTGTGTGTGTGTGTGTGTGTGTGTGTGTGTGTGTTTTACCAGCAGAGGACGCCCTTACTGTCTTCCCAGCGCTCGCTTTCTAACCTAGTCATTTCTTATTTCTACTGTTTTTAAAGTAGGCAGGCTGTTTTCCACGTTGTACACTTTTCTGCCGATTTGAGTGCAATGCGATTGCTGTTATTATGTTTAATTATACAAACTGTTTCGTCTGGTCTAGAAGTTTCTCTTCAGTAAACCTGTGTCATTTCCTATAAACAACAACTGAAACATTGTCAAATCAAATCAAATCAAATTTTAATTGTCACACGCATAGTAATACACAGTACAACCTGCAGTGAAATGCTTACACGACGGTCTGCACACACAAGCTCTTCAAGATAAAAGCAATTTAAATGCAAGAAAAAATACAATATGTGCAAAACTGCAAGCTGGCTAAATAAACTGTAAGTGAAATATAAAAAATAGAAATATAAATAAAATAATTTAAAGAATATGAAAATTGAGATAAAAAAAAGTAACAATAACTAGAAATGTAAAATTATACTTAGAAATTTAAATAGAAAGAAAATGTAAAAGTGTAAAATGTAAACAATAGTGAAAAGTGGGGTGTAAAACGCGCCTGTGTTCACCTTTACAGCTTTCATTCTGCGCATTCTGCAGCTTCACCCTGCTGATATTTTACTGTGTATTTGGCTTGGATGCGGTGTGGTTGTACACCTGTTGGGTGGAGCAAGGGAAGAGCCTAAGCTCCTGCGCTCAGACGTGCTGTCCAAAATCACTGTCTCGACGTTTTTATCTGCACAGGGCTTAATTAACGCAAAGGGCTTTTTATAACCGAAAGGGATTCGACAAAAGGGTTCAGGGGGTCTAAAACGCAACATTATACCGGCAGCGTAGCTTGTGTCTAACTACTCTTTAAAAACTGAACTGGATTGTTTGTTTGGAGTACTTTGAATAGTGCAGGGCTGCATAAACTGCCTCCACAGGCACACACGCACTTTACTTCGTCGACTCCTAACACCTTTTTTTCCTGATGGATCGCTTAAAGGTAGTTTTGCAATATTTCCAGTCGAATTCCGAGTCCATTTCCAATGGTATTTGCGCCATGTTGGCCATGGTAAGCGTCAAACTCTACACGAGTTTTGATTTTAACTGCCCCTGTCTGCCGCAGTACAATAAAATGTACGCACTCGGGGTGATGTTTGTTCCGCCGGTTATTCTCTTCTTTCTCGGGATTTTGGTGAATCGGCATACCGGAGTGATGATGGAGGAATGGACCAGACCCATAGGCAAGAGGACCAAAAATCCAGCTGTTGTGAAGTAAGCCTTCTCTTTGTTATTACACAACAAAGAATAAACAGAGAATCTATAATGTAGGTAATATTGTTTCTCATGCAATTCTGTTCTTGCAGGCTTTTTTTTGTGTGTAAATCTCATTCAGTCCATATTACCACAGGCCTATATGTTGTTTTGTTTTTAAACAAGCCGTTCTCCTGTAGGTATTTGTTTTCAGCTATGATGCAACGAGCCATGTTGGCTCCCATGGTGTGGATCCTGGTATCCTTACTGGATGGGAAGTGTTTCGTCTGTGCCTTCAGCATGAGTGTGGACCCTAAACACTTCACCGGGTTCCCCAATAACACTGGTCTGGATCTGATCAGGATCATGGCTAAGGTGCCCTGCAAGGAAGACGTCATCTTCAAAAACAGCAATTTCCGGAAAGCTGTCTCACGCTATGTGCGCTGCTACTCTCAGGTAAGGAGCCTGATGTTCACTGCATAAAAACTACAAATATCACTACAAAGCATTTTCTTCCTATCATTCTTTGTACTGAGGAGTAATGGTCTGATGAAATCTGCTGGAATCTGAAAAAAAAACTAGATAGTCAATAAGATTTCTCTATATGACGATGTAAGTAATAGTTATTGCTTCTGCTTTCTTTCAGGCATTAGGTTGGTCCATCCTCCTCTGCCTCATTTTTCTGGGTGCAGTTGCTCGAGCCATTAAACCATGCTTCGATCATGCCACCTTTCTACAAACACGCTACTGGAGCAATTATTTGGACGTTGAGGCGAAGGTTTTTGATGAGACTTGTGTCCATCATGCCAGAGAGTTTGCCAGGAAATGTGTAGTGCATTTCTTTGAGAGTATTGATGAGGAGGCAATTCTCAGGATGCCACTAACCCCCAACCTCAAATTCAAGAAAAGCCATGATGAGACTGAGATAGAAGACGGGCATCTCCATGGTGTGACCAGAAAGGATCAGGTGGATCACTTGCTCCAAGCCTGGTTCCAGTGCAGACCTGAGCTGGATGTGACCAGGATGTTATATAGGCCCACTAAATGCATTACCTGGGAAGACCCGAATGGACATATACTGTACTCAGATGTGTGAAGTGACTAAAATAATATACTGTTGCATATATTTTAAGGGCCAGATGTAAGAGATAAAGCTTTTCAAACTGAAAGGATGTCAATGTAAGGCAGTCGGCTGTATTATATTTCGAATTAATTTAGCTCTTTATTGTGCGACCTCCTGTTATAAGGGAAATTCCACATTAATCCCAGACACCTATGCTCCTGCAAAACCTTTATCTTCAATCGAAATTAAAAGTGAAATGTTTTATATTTCTTTATATTTTTAAACCTTTAACATGGTCCACATAGCCTTGAGTAAAATGCTATGTATAAAGATATTTAAAAAAACTGAAATATGTCTAACAATTGTCTGACACTTGTATGCACTGGAAGGTTTGTACCAGATTTTTTGCCAGTCAAGTTAGAAAGCTTGCAGGCTGAGATTTGCATGTGCCAGGACTGGGTTTGTTTAGTTTTTGCATGGCTCTCCCTGCACACATTACTTAGCAGTGACATGCATATGAATATGATGCAAATAAAGGAGAGATTCATATGTCAGTAAATACAATAAAAAGATTTTAACGTTTACTGATCTTTACATGAGTGGCTTTCTTGTGCTGCCTGCAGCAGATAGGCTATTACTGGTTATATTATTATATTATACTATTACTCCAATGCTGATTTAAATAAAATCTGAGATTATATAAAAGTAGATAATGGAGTAAATAGTCGCAATTCACAATGTTGAACGAACTCGAAATAGAAGGCGAAATTGTCTACGGTGGGCAATAAAAGGTGGCCAAAGATGCGCTTCAACACGGCTACGTCCCAAACCACATGCTAGCATCCTAAATATCATGTGGAAACTGGGCAGGCTGACGTAATGTTCTGTGACATAAGCTCACAGCGCAAGTCGGGAGTCAGCTGTTTGGGACGAAGCCGAAGTGTGCGCTCCTGCGTGTGCCGAGGTGTCCTCTCTTCTGCGCTGATCTGGGAAATAATTCGCTGTTTTTGAGAGACACGACACCGAGGTCGTAGTGAAGATAAAAGAACTCGTATTTAGGTTCTTTTAAAGAGCTGCCACTTGTTGGTGTGTTTTCCAGTCTCCAAACGAAACGTTCTCACCATGGATAGGTTTCGGCTGATGTTCCAGTTCCTACAGGCGAACCAGGAGTCTTTTATGAATGGGATTTGTGGTATCATGGCCCTGGCGAGCGCGCAGCTTTACGCCACGTTTGAGTTCGCCTGTCCGTGTCTGCCGGAGTATAATTACGCGTACGGAGTCGCCATTCTGATCATCCCACCGCTGTGGTTCTTCATGCTGGGCTATGTGCTGAATAATAACATCTCGGTGCTGACGGAGGAGTGGAAGAGACCCATAGGCCAGCGGCAGAAGGAACGCTCAGTGCTGCGCTACATGCTCTGCTCCATGACCCAGCGCGCACTCATCGCCCCCTCCGTGTGGATCGCCGTCACACTCATGGACGGCAAGAGCTTCTTATGCGCCTACAGCGCCAAGCTGGACCTGAGCCAGTTCTACAACCAGAGCTACAACTTTCCGTCAGATGTAGACCTGGAGAGGAAGCTGGCGACTATTCCCTGCAAAAACATCTTCACTGCACATGATGTCATCAACATGGAGGCAGCATCCAGGTATATTCGAGTTATGTCGCAGGTAAGTTTCTGCAACACACACACACATTTCATACACAGACACAGACACACACCCACACACACACAGACACATTTCATAAACACACACACACGCACTTTTCCTATGCAGAGAGTACAAAATCCAAACATTATAGTCAGAAGCATCCAGCATCCAGGTATATTCGAGTTATGTCGAAGGTAATTTTCTGCAACACACACACACACACGCACTTTTCCTATGCAGAGTATAAAATCCAAACATTACAGTCAGAAGCATCCAGCATCCAGGTATATTCAAGTTATGTCGCAGGTAATTTTCTGCAACACACACACACATACACACACACGCACATTTCTTATGCAGAGAGTACAAAATCCAAACATTATAGTCAGACGCTTCCAGCATCCAGGTATATTCGCGTTATGGCGCAGGTAATTTTCTGCAACACACACACGCACATTTCATATACACAGAGTACAAAATCCAAACATTATAATCAGAAGCAGCTATTTTCAGCTACTTTCTGTGTAATTGTTCGGAGTTGCTTTTATTTGATTTGCATTTGATTTTTTTAGGTTACCAAATAAAATATCCCCAAACATCAATTTCAACAACTGAGACACATGTCAAATATGCATAGTAAAACTAAATTTCAGCTCCATTTATATTCCTTTTTTCCTAATATATCAGCCCAGTAATTCCCAAATGATGTCAGGTATGTCAGCTTTAATATATTACATCATGCATAACAATGGTTGCTAGTCAGCAGACTACCTGTCATGGTGCACTTCACCCATTGCTTCTTGATATACATTGCTTTGGAATCCAGGGTGGCACGGGGGCAGAGTGGGTAGTGCTGTCGATTCACAGTAAGAATTGCCTGGGTTTGATGCCCAGGGTCCTTTCTGGGTGGAGTTTACATGCTGTCCCTGTGTCTGTGTGGGTTTCCTGTGTGTAAAACTGTAATCTTAAATGTAATGGTGGTTAAACATAGATCAAATTGTACTCAGGATGCCACAACATACCTGAGCTTGACAAGTGATTATTGAAAATGTTTTCTTTTTCTTTCCTCAGGCCTGTGGATGGGCATTTTTGATGTTGACGACTTTTGTGGCCTTTCTGATAAGAGCAATAAGACCTTGTTTCACTCAAGCCGTCTTCCTGAAAACCAAATACTGGTCCCATTACATCGATACAGAACGTAGGCTCTTCGATGAGACGTGCAAAGAGCATGCCAAAACTTTTGCCAGGGTCTGCATTCAACAATATTTCGAGAGCATCAGTGGTGAAATGGTGTTTCACAAACTACCAGAGAAGAAAAAGGCTGGAAAAGAGAAAGAGAATGAGGAAGAAAAGCCCATGAGTGAAGAAGAGAAGCTCCTAGGCATCCGTGAAAAGGAGGACATGAATAAAGTTCTGTGGAACTGGCATACATGTAAACCAGCACTTAGAGTTCATAAATATGAAGCAGATAAAAACACTAATGCGAATTCAGATTCGCTACACACTAATGGTTATCACAGGCCAAAGTCCATGAATGAATCTGCGGCATATTATTCCAAAGTCTGACTTTAAAGAATAGATACCATTTACAATTAATACAGCTAAATGTAACCCTAACCTTCACCTCAATAAGCATAAGGAAAGCTTTTGGCTTTGTAAAGTTTATTGCTTATTGGGAAAATGTTAATACAACATTTTATCCATATCAACATAATGGTGAAACAGTGACCCAAACATAGATTACACTGATTGTTCATGTCAGTTTGAAGGCTGTGTGAAAGAAACATAAGGTCAATCTGCTTAGTACATTGCAGGAGTGTAAATGTAAAACAAATCTTGACCAACAGGGGTGCTGTTTTACAATCATGCCGGGTTTAAAATCACATTACACTCAAAGATGGCTGGAAAAGCATATGATTAAAAAAGCATGCGAGCTCAGTGTGTGTGGGTTAGACTAAATATTTTTTTTGTCATTTCCACTACTTTTAGCCTGACTAGTTTTGCTCTACACAGATTACTCTGCAGGACTTTCTGCATTTCCACACCGGTTTGCTGTCCGTGTCGTTACGCCCTGCAGCCATTCGTCGTGCTTTGAGTTTCCTGCCCACATGTTTTGAATACTTCTTCTTTCCACTGGGTTAGAAACCAGGCACTAGTCTGAGTCACAGGCTACTGCTGCTAAAGACGGACCTATAAAAGACTATTTTTCCTCACTTTCAATTTAATTTGAGTCGCTTTTTACAGAGATCAAAATACAAAGAGTGGTTTTTCTGTATGTGACTCCTTTTACTGCGAAGTCCAGGCTGTTATTTTCTTTAAATGCTTTAAAAGATCTTTGGAAGAAGTTGTACCTCTTAGCTATGGAATGTAGGTTTGTATGGCTTTTATTATCCCCCCATTTTTTGTTTACCATTACTCTGTTTCTTTTCTGCACACGGCTATAGAAACACCTAATGTAACTATGGTATTTTGACTTTGTTGTTATATGTTGTGTGTTTCATAAGATAAGTCTTCTTAAAACCTGAGCTGGACACACCAATGCTCAGAACAAAGGAAAAGTGAAATAATATGCATAGCAGAGTAATGCAAATAAAAAAGTTAACATTTATTCTTCTACTTCTGTATTCTTATTTCAAACATAGTTTTGAAGAGTAACTTCACCTTGCTCTTTTCTTCATACACTCCATCTTACATCATTCGCATTAGCTGCCTTTTCTCTTGTTGCTTTCTTTTTCTAAACGTACACTTCAAATGCCCTGTCATTCATGTTCTTTTTTGCCTTAGGGTTTTCATGTCACAACTTGTCTAGAGTGCTTTATTGAGTAGACCTACATCATTCCAATTCAAGGCATTCGCACTCTGTATTTCTTTATTACAGGAACTTGCCGAATTTAGTCCAAAGATCAGTTTTTAAGGCAATAATCCTTCAAAATCCTGCATCAGCACACAACCTGCAAGAGGCAGGACCAAACAGTAAGTAGGATAACATGGCTGCACTTATTTCTGAAAATTTTAAATTTCTTGCTCTTTTCTTTAAGAGTAAGGATGTGGTGATCTTCAACGGGCTGATAGCCCTGGGGACAGTGGCTAGTCAAACAGCTTACAACATATTTGCTTTTGAATGCCCATGTTCTAAACAGAGAAATTACATGTATGGGATAGCTGCTATTGGTGTACCTGCCTTAGCTTTCTTTTTAATTGGAGTAATGCTCAATCGTATCACGTGGGACCTTCTTTCGGAATGTCGCATCAGAAAATGCCGGAAGCTCTCTGCGGCTGCTGCCTTTGCTCTGCTGGGTTCAATAGTGGGCCGTGCAGCAGTGGCTCCAGTTACCTGGTCTGTCATCTCACTCCTCAGAGGAGAGGCCTATGTTTGTGCGCTTAGTGAATTTGTGGACCCTGAGTCTTTGGAAAACTTTCCTTCCACCACTCAGAGCGCCATTATCATGGCTCAGTTTCCCTGTCACGATGTGCCTGCAGAGTTGCTGCCCTTTTGGAAACGCATCCAACGCAGACTCAAGTATGAATCTCAGGTAACAAATCCAAACTACAATTATAACAATTATAGTATAATAGTTTTCCTTGAGTCTAACATTATAGAACTCCTAAGGCAAAATAATCATTTATGAGTTATACTTTTTGAATCTTCTCAGTTATCATTGTATTTATGATTTCACAGATCTTATTGGCATTCTGTGAACAGGCCTTTTAACTAGGCACAATTTAATTTCTAGAGCAATTTTTGTCAGAGTTTCATATTTGCAGTTTCATTAAATCAAGATTTATACTCCATGTCCACTTTTTTAATGTACACCTCTACATTTATGCAGTTATCTAATCAGCCAATCACATGGCAGCAGCACTGAGGTGCATTGAGGTGGATGAGCTACAACAGCAGAAGACTACATCAGGTTCCACTCCTGTCAGCCAAGAACAAGAATCATGAGCACAGATATCAGAAAAAAACATTCTCCATTCTGATGTTTGATATGATTATTAACTGAAGCGCTTGGCCTGTATCTGCATGATTTTTTTGCATTGTGCTGTTGCCTGATTGGATAAGTGCATAAATGAGCAGGTGTTCCTGATATAATGGTCAGTGAGTGTATGTGTGAATAAGATAATTTATGAAATTTATCCAAGACTGGTATTGCATCTTTCTTTGTAATTGGTTGTTGTTAAAGCATGTTACACAAACAGCTTTTATCTTAGCAGTTGCAACATCACTTGCATACCCTCATTAGTGTCTTTAAGGTAGATATTTTGAATATTTTTGCCACCTTTGTATTTGTAACTTGTATTCTCATTTTGTTGTTCATCTCAAGCTGTTGGGCTGGATGTTGGTGGCTATCATCGCTTTCACCGTGTTTCTGGTGATGTGTGTAAAGCGTTGCTGCTCACCTCTGGGCTACCAGCAGGAGGCATACTGGTCCACGTATCGGTCCAATGAGAACGCCCTTTTCCAGCGCACTGCTGAGGTTCATGCCAAGCTCTCTGCTGCTGAGAGCATCAAGACTTTCTTTGGATTTGTGGCCCTGGATGAGCAAGAACAGGAGCTTAAGACAGCGAGTCAGAACGCCAGAGTGCCAATTTCCAGTTTGGAATGGAACCAGATAACCGGAGTTTACTTATACAGAGAGAATAAAGGGGCTCCCCTGTACAGTCGCCTCAATAAATGGGCCACTTACACAATTGGGAGCAACTCTGAGGCCATTGAGATGGATATGTTAAGTTAAGGTGTGAATGGTTATTGACCACTCCACAATTGATACAGTGTGGTACAAAGTTTTGCTTGTCTCTGCTGTGCAAATCTGAGCAATGTTTGCTTTCTTCCTTTATTTTTTAAACATGTCAGTATGATCATTTATTATTTGATACGCACACATGTATTTTGTATGATATGGTTAGTTCATCACGAATGTACATTAATAACAATGCATATTGAAATATAATGCACTGTTATGGTTTGTGCACTACTTTATCCACCACTCCAATCAAATGGGGGTTTCGTACAGGGATTTTAAGTTGGCCTGTGTCTGATTGTGTCTAGTATGGATCATTGGCTGGTTCTATGTGAATTTAACATTCATGTTTTTTGTCCATCAAAGCCATCGGTTACTGATTTTTTTACAGTTAATTGATTCATTTAATCTCCCTCAGTTTTGTGTCTGGTCCCACCCATACACAGGGTCATACTCTTGAATCTTAAGTGCAGTCATTAAGATTTCCAGTATACAGAATTCAGCACGTCTGTTTATAGACCAATTGTTTTCAATTCTTCACTTCAATGCCAATCTCCTAAATCTCACCCCATCAGTTATTATACTCACTGCTTTAACTTCCCTACAGCATGACTCTTCTTATACTCCTTCTTTTCCTAATATTGACGCCTCCTCTTCTTCCATGACTATAGTGACCTTAGTCAATTCCGCTTGCACAGATTTTTTTGATTCCATATCTCCACTGAGATTTAGAAAGCCAAAGGTTAAAATTCACTGTGGAAACTCGTACTCTTAGGCAGGAGTTAAAAGCAGAGCGTAAATGGAAGACGGATGAACTTCAAGTTTCATATGAAACATTAAGAGATAGTTTGATTTAGTACCAGCGCTTAGCAAGAGCCAAATATGTCTCTGATCTTTAAAACTCTCACAGTCCAAAAGTTCTCTTTAGCACTATTAATGCAGTTTTAAATCCTCCAGCTATTTCCCACCTCAACACAACTCTGGAAACTTGTGAGAAGCTTCTTTAATTTTTTGCTGATAAACTCGAGGGTATTAGATCTGCTAATGCACCACCTGTTTGTGATCCTTCTAGTCTTCATTTATGCTCTGATTTTCAGTTTAACACTATGCCACTTTCTTAGGTAACTGATATCGTAACTTATATGAAGTCTACCACTTCTCCTTTGGATATCTTTCTTCTTATCGTCTTACAGAAGCCTGGGGTGTGGACAGTCTTAATGTTTTGACTGTTATAAATTGTAGTCTCACTAGTGGCACTGTTGCATCTTGTTTTAAACACTCAGTGATACAGCCTCTTATTAAAAAGCCTAACTTGGGTCAGACATCTTTGAATAATTAAAGGCCAATTTCTAAGCTATGCTTTTTTTCAAAAGCTTTGGTGAAAGTGATCATTACCCAGTTGTCTTCATTTTTAAGTGAAAATGACATTTTGGTCCAGTTTCAGTCAGTCAGACTTCAGGGCACATCAGAGTACAGAGTCAGCTCCTCTTAAATTGTCCAATGATGTACTGCTTAATCTTGATTAATCTTAGACCTGCATTCAATACAACTGACCATAATACTCTTTTGGATGGTCTTAATCTCAGGGTGGACATTCAGGTGAAAGCACTGGTTACCTTCATTTGCTGTTCAGATGGCCAGATTTAGGTCACCATCAGTGCCTTTGTCATAAGGTTTACCGCAAGGCTCCATCTTGGGTCCTATTTTATTTTCTCTATACATGCTTCCACTGGGTACAGTTTTCCCAACCAGGTTATTGAAACGTTTTCTTTTTTTTTCCTGAAAATGTCTCTGATTGTCTTTCATTTTATTTTTATACATTGTAAATTTCATTGAGTGTGGAAACACTTCTGACATGATTTATCTTGGTTTAATTTTTTTAACATGACAAAAATCTGCCATTTTAACAGGGGTGTATAGACTACTGATCTCGTTTAATGATTCATTAATTACTAATTAATAATGTCAGTATTTGTTTTGTATGTAGTTTTTGAGAATGTAGTATATGTTACCTCAGGTAGGCTGCATGGGGCTACAGTGGGTAGCATTGCTACCTCAGCACTCTTGCATCCTGGGTTCCATTTTCACCTCAGGATTCACCAAAAGCCTAACCAAGATGAAGCATTTATTGAAGCAGAATAAACTGGTGTTATCTCAGATAGGCACTATGTCAGGACATGCTGGTGTGCTGTCCAGATAATTATTGTTAAATATTATACAATACTTACTTAAAATAATATGGAATATAATCCAATGTATATATATTTTTCTAGGAATATTACAAAAGCCTGCAGTGGTGTATTTAAGAACAATTTTGAGGTATTTGCTTTATTTGAGTATTTCCATTTTATGTTACTATGCATACTTTCATTCCACTACATGTCAGAGGCAAATATTGTACTTTCTACTTGCCTACATTTATTTGACAGCTTTAGTTACTAGTTACTTTTAAGATGAAGATTGTATACAATGGATAATATAACATGCTTTTAAAACACAACATGTTGTTGAAGATTAAACCAGTGATTTCCAACAATTTTGGTGTTTGACATCTTACCTACATCTTACTGGGAACTCTAAACTTCCTTGGATTCAAATGTTTCATGTTTCAAATGTTTTCAAAACCAAAAATTAAGGTGAAAAATCAAAGCACTAAAAACTGTTTTGTGAGAACTTCATTAGAACTTTTTATTCGTTTCTCTCCCATTAACCATTTCATGACCCCTCAGATTTATCTGGTGACCCTGTATATAAAACTGTATATATAGTTCAAACCAGCTACATCTCCAGCAGCTACAACAGTAACATGCTGTTTACACACTGATGCTTAACTGTTATTAATCTAATGATGTGATATGATGCCATATATAATAATATATCAGCCAGAGGGACCAAACCAGTACTCAATCTTTCACTCACTCACTCACTCACTCACTGACTCTCTCACTCACTCACTCACTCACTGCTCACTCATTTGCTCACTCACTCACTCACTGCTCACTCATTTGCTCACTCACTCACTCCCTGCTCACTCACTCTCTCACCCACTCACTCACTCCCTGTTCACTCACTCACTCACTCACTCACTCACTGACTCTCTCACTCACTCACTGCTCACTCACTCACTCACTCACTCACTGACTCTCTCACTCACTCACTCACTGCTCACTCACTCACTCACTGACTCTCTCACTCACTCACTCACTTCCTGCTCACTCACGTACTCACTCACTCACTCACTCACTCACTCATTCACTCACTGACTGCTCACTTATTTGCTCACTCAATCTCTCACTCACTCACTCTCTCACTCACTCACTGCTCACTCACTTGCTCACTCACTCTCTCACTCACTCACTCTCTCACTCACTCACTCACTCACTCACACACACACTCACACACACACTCACACTCACACACACACACTCACACACTCACAC
>JAOVYV010000040.1:18189922-18202138 GCA_025674545.1 Hassar affinis | reverse complement strand
TAATGAAGATTGGCCACCAGGCTGGTCCAATTTAGCCATGAAACCTCCCATACTAAAATGACAGGTGTTTCAGTTTCTATATATATATTTATATTTGAAAGAACAGTCTATTAAATTAGGAACATTCAATAATTAAAAATAAATAACAAGGAAAATTAGGAAAATAATATACAGTATATACAGTAATATAAAAATATATATATATATTGATATATATCAATTATTACTGGTGTCAACGTGTGATTTGCAAATCTTATTCGCACTGAGCATTAAATAAACACAGTTTACTGATTAACCTTCTCTAATAGTATAAGATTACACAATGAATTCATAAAAAAAATGTTTTGTTGTAATGTCCTTAGTATGCAGAAGGTCCACTGATGGATGGCCTTTACTGGACCACATGGTACAATAACCAGCCTCTTGACACTGGGTCACAGTCCTTCATTTACTACGAGAACATGCTCCTGGGAGTCCCTCGAATGCGACAGATAAAAGTCACAAACAATTCGTGCAAGGTGCCTACAGACTTCCGTACTGAAATCACTAACTGCTTCAGTCTGTACAGTGAGAAAAAAGAAGATAACAGGGTGTTTGGGCTTGTCAATGGATCAGCGTGAGTGAAGCCTCATACCTATATCACTTGATAGTATTTACTTATATGCTTAACATTGATCACATCCATTCTGAAATAAAACATTAAACATATGTAAACCTACCCTATTAGCTTCTTTGACATCACTTTTTACAAGCCAACAAGATATAAAATCTTTGAAGTCATTTTGACAGCACTTATAATTATAAGCAGCGGCTCTAGTTCTATTATAGTCAGCTACTGCGTGAGTCGGGTGCCATTATTTCATGCTGCTCAGAATTCCCTAAATTCTCTGATTTTATTTCCTTCAGCTGGACGTACAACACAAAAATTCAGATGAAAGGATCAGAACACTGGGGTTTGCTGGCAACATACAGTGGTGCAGGGTACTATCAGGACCTTGCCATGACCAAAGACGAAAGTGCTGCTCTGCTAGCGGAACTCAAAGCCAACCTGTGGCTGGACCATGGAACCAGGGTTGTTTTCATAGATTTTTCCACATACAACGCCAACATCAATCTCTTCTGTGTTATACGGTAATAAATATAGCATAATGTACATAGATGGATGCATCCTGCAATTGTTCAGCACGAACATCTCGTTGACGTGATAAAATATCACTCTGTTCCTCAGGTTGGTGGTTGAATTCCCTGCCACTGGTGGAGCAATACCTTCCTACCAGATCCGGACAGTTAAGCTGATTCGGTACGTTACCACATGGGATTATTTCATCATGGGCTGTGAGATAGTCTTCTGCGTGTTCATCCTTTACTACATCGTGGAGGAGATCCTGGAGGTGCGCATACACAAGTGCTCATACTTCACCAACATTTGGAACATTCTGGATGTGGTAATATTACTGGTAAGCTGAAGGGTTTTTTTCAAGCTATATACAGTTATATCAGTCATGTCTTCCAAAAATAGGCTAATATTTTATGAGTTTTTTTCTTCTTTCACAGCTTGCTATTGTTGCAATCATCTTTAATGCATTCCGGACTATCAAAGTAAACATACTACTTGGAAGCTTACTACAAGACCCTACAATCTATGCAGATTTCGAATTTCTGGCATTTTGGCAAACTCAGTACAACAACATGAATGCTGTAAATTTGTTTTTTGCCTGGATCAAGGTAAAACCTTATCGCAGTTTCTGAACTGCACATTATACAATTCTTAACGCAAAATGGATGAGACTAATCATAGTCTTGTGGTTCTCTTCATCCCTGTAGATATTCAAATACATCAGTTTCAATAAGACAATGTCACAGCTGTCCTCCACGCTGGCACGCTGTGCCACAGACATCCTGGGGTTTGCCGTTATGTTCTTCATTGTGTTTTTCGCCTACGCCCAGCTGGGCTATCTTCTGTTCGGTACTCAGGTTGAATCATTCAGCACATTTCAAAAATGCATGTAAGTACTATTTTTCACAATTGGTACAGTGGTCATGGTAGCTGACAAATTTGTTTACTTCAGAAATCATATAGTAATGCAAAGTTTCAATGGCCTGCTGCAGTTTCACCCAGTTTCGGATCATCCTTGGAGACTTTGACTACGACAGCATTGACACAGCAAACAGAATCCTGGGGCCCATATATTTTTTCACTTATGTCTTCTTTGTCTTCTTTGTGTTACTGGTAAGCCCTTCAATCTTAAATACAAATGTGTCAATCAGGTTAGATAAATGACAAGCACGACTTTATCTGATCCATCCTGGATTTTGTCTATTGAACAGAACATGTTTCTGGCCATCATCAATGACACATACTCTGAGGTCAAGGAGGAGCTCGCCTCCCGAAGTGATGACCTCCATATTACAGACCTTTTCAAACAGGTGAGGCTACATTTATAAATACATTGTCATTTGTTTTTACAGAAAAAAAACATAGGCTACATAAATGTATACTGTATGAGTTATTTCACTGTTAATTTTAGACCGTGATGAAGCTGAAATTCAAAAAGGACAGGATCTCAGATGTTCAGAAGGCCTTAGATGGGTCAAAAGACTTGGAGTTCAGGGACTTCAGAGAAACACTAAAAGAGTATGTCACATTTTTCTGAATTTAACAACAAACCAGGAATGTATGACTCATATTAATGCTGCTTGTTTTTTGCTGCTTGTTTATCCACTCAGAATGGGTCATGATGATCGTGATATCTCTGAAGCTTTCTCCAAATATGATAAGGATGGTAATCAGATTCTAGATCTGGAGGAGCGGGAGAAAATGAAACGAGAGCTGGAGGAAAAAAGGGTTTGGAACCTTTTTTTTTCAGTATAGTCTTTTCTTAAAAATGTTAATGGCTCCTCTAATGTGTTTTACCATTACAATGTCTGAGAGAGGGATGTATTTTTATTTTACCAGAATGCGCTCAATGCAGAGCTTCACAATCTTACACATAGAAATAAAGCTGCAGACAACGAGGAAGCACACCCAAGCTTGGTGAATCAGGAACAGTTTCAGATGTAGGTTATGCACACATACAGCACCCACTAATCACTGGATCTATAATGAAAACAAATAAGACACCAGTATTTTGTAACAGAAAATCATCATTAAGGAAACCTATGTCTCACTGACATCAAATTAGACTGTAAAGACTCATGTTAGGTATAAGATAAATATAATGAAAGTATTAGATATTTGTTCTGGGTTGGGTAATATATATTGAATGCTTTTCTAAGATATCATGGATATCGCAATCTTTTGTAGAAATGGGACAAGATATCAATTTGGATATCAAATTCCTAACAAATTGCAAAGATTAGAATTGAACTTGGGGAAAGAAATTTTGCAGCTTTTAGATTTTAAGATAAGTGACGGGTTTTGTGTCATGATCTATTTTATTGCATTTAAACTCTATACGTTATTATATTCATTACATTTACACTATATAAGTGATTATGTATAGGGTATATTATGTATAGGCTTTTCATGTGAAGAAAAACATTTAAAGCCTAGTAGATTAAAAAAAAAACACACACAATATTGCATGGGTATCCGTGTCCGGAATCTGTATTAGAAAAGAAACATGGTTTTTCACTATTTCTACTACTATAAAAATAATTAAAATAAATGAATGCAGCTGGTGGGATGTTAAAATATTGCATGTAATTTGTACTTTTATTTACTTTTCTCAGCATTAATTTTTCTATAAGTATTTTAAATATTTGACTTGTACATCATTTTTTAAATGCCAGTTTGTGAGCAAACCTACATATATATGATACCCATCATGTATTGGTTTCATGATATAACAATTCACCCCTGCCAACTGTACTCATTGTGCTCAGACATGATACCATCATTGCATTCTTTCTATTGTATTCACATAAAATACAAATTCATGCTGCACCTGTTCTAAAGGCCATTACTCCTCTTATTTAGGTTAGCTAAACAAGTGGCTGAACTGAAAGGTACTCTATCCATCACAATATCCAAGATTGACATGGTCATGGAAAAACTGGGATTGCAGGACACTACCAAAGCAAACAAAAAATAAAACAATGGAAAAACACCCAGCAACCTGAAATGAGGTGAGGATCAAGTTTAAAGCTGCTGTGCGCTTTGCCGCAAGAAACATTATTCTATGCACACATGGTTTTGATGTCTTATTTTACCCATTACCTCCAAACCTCCTTTTGTTATAGTATTGTTATTGCTCTGATTACAGCAAGAGGGGCAAACATCTGGAAGACGATTTAATCCAAGATTAAGAAATGAAGAAATTGAGAAATGAAGAAATGAATCATCAGATATAGTCTGGCCTCAACACATCACTGACACAACCACGATCAAAATGCCTACAACTTTAACAGCTAGGAATCTATGAGACTAGGAAAACTACACTTTTTTTTACAGTTATATAGAAGATCTTTCTCTCTCTTCCTGGGATATAGGGTAGACGGCCATGATAAATATTATACTAGAACTAAACTTGACATCTTGCATGATAATGCATGCATTAGTATATTTACGCAAAAGTTTCATCACAGGAGCGCCAAGACATCAACACACTGTTACTCACTTCAGCGAGGATTATGTATTTTCACAGGTTATGTATTTTATGTTCTGTTTATTTGACGTATTGTGAAACTAGTGTGCTTGTCATACAGTTAGGTAGTTATAATGACTAACCTCACCACTTTGTGACAGGCATGCAAAGAAGTTGTATAATAAATTCTGTACAGCAGCTTAAGGGTCTGTACTAAGGGTTGTGTTTAAAATCCAAGAGAATGAAACAGCCACTTCTGTGCCCTTGAGCAAAATTTTCATGTCTGTCTTGATTGTAAATTTGGATGAAGGCGTTTGCCCAGTGAATTAAGACCCCATATTCTAGGAGATTCGAGAGATTTAGGTGTAGATACCACATTAAGTCATAGACTGTGTACTCTTTCTTCACCTTTTGGCTAGAATGTGAAAACACGTAATTAATATTCTTGTGTGCAAAAAGTGTAAATTTGCTAACTTTGAAAAAAATACTGATATTAAAAAGCTTTTAAAGTCTTACATGTAATAAATTGTAGGCATATATGAACTTATTTATGTGCTGAAATGTGAATGTAAAATTGCTTGAACCTGGAACACTTCACGCTTCAAATGTTCAATGTTAGATGCAAACTATCAGCAATTAAAGTTTTTGAATGTAATGTTATACTTGCCTCTAAAAGTATAAAAACAATATAAATGTCATTTTAAACCCAAAATAAAAACATACATTAATGTAATCCTAGTCCAATGGTTCATTTATTGAGACTCATTTAGACTTAAAATTAGCAAATGCTAGAGTGCATTCAAACATTTCACCCATTACATTCGGTTCCTGAAGCAACCTCAACAAATGTGATTTGAAACATGCATTTCAAATCTACAAATTCCTCCCCCACCCCACCCCCCAAAACAAAAAAAAAAATTCTCAAGTCTCATTTGTCTGGCTACTAGAGAAAATGGCACGCATATTTGTCAAAACTGCAAATGGAGACAATCTACTGTAAGGTCTAAAATCAACAACACAACTCTCTACAAGGGCTCAGATCAGTAAAACTGAAACCTGTGTGACTGAAAATTAAGGCTTCTTTGTAACACTGAGTGAATTCAGCATGTCAGCCACACAAACATGTGTCCATCAAGAGCAGTGCAGATTCTGCTCCATCCAGAAATAAAGAAGGGTTGCACTGAAAACCCTTTTCCATACCCAGTTATCAAAGGTTATTTACATAATCAGACAGAGTGACCCTTTCTTTAAAGTGAATGAGATTTCACTGTCGGTAAAACATAGTAAAAAGATAACATCATACACGCTGTATCAAACTCTAGAATTCTGAGAGAAATGAGGAGCTAATGTGAATTAAATATACACAACTGCACATAGAAATTCATTTACACTTCAACATTTACAAGACACAGGTCCAATGAACCCCAAAAAGTGCCTTTACTTACATGTGTTTACTGTGTCAGAATGCTTGTTTTGCTTCTTTAGGTACAAAATTCAGTCCATTGTGTGACTAACAAGCAAACATATCAGCTATTTGGAAGGGGGGGATGAAACGGCTTAAAATGCATTGTGTTTAAATCATGTACAGCGTTTTGCAATGTACCTGTGCACTTCCTGAATTGGCAATAAGCAAATATAATGTTGAATACAGATGGAGGGGGAAATGTACAGTTTATTATGTCTGACTCCATTAAAACAATGAAAATAAATTTCGCAAATAAATTCAGTTTCCTGCTGAAAGCGTTCTATAATCAAAATTTGCTTCTTTGCAACCCTGATTCAGGTCAGTTCTGAATGTTTTCCAGGAAAAAAGTCAATGACTTGTCTTAGTCTCTTTATTCCCTCCTCACATGAAGAAGAGGGATCCCACAAAATGACTCGGATGTTGGACAGTGAGGAACAAATCACTGTGTCTGGTAGCCAGCCATGCCAAAGTTAGCCTGGTTCATCACAGGGCCAGGCTGTGCCTGAGAGGGCTGAGTCCCAAAACCTCCCACCCAGGCAGGAGACTGTGATTGCCTAGAAGGAGAAAGCAAGTAAGGAAGTGCTGTTTTCATATTCAGACGAGGTTAAAACAATACAACGAAGGGGCTGAATAAGTCTACATACTACACGTCTATACTTTTACAAGAAAAAGTATAAGAATTTGGTACAAGTTTTTTTTTTTTAAATCACACATTTGGTTAAATACCCTTTAGCAAGTTGCACGTTGACCAGCAGCCATAAAAAAAAACCTTTTGACAGAATTCTGGTGGGATATTTGACTACTCTTCTTGGCACTACTCTGACTATTCTTTCAGCTAAATTAGTTGGTTTCTTGGCACTGCTCTGACTTAAGTACAGGCCACATATTCAAATTCACATATTTGCATGGTTGGTCTGTGCCTTGGATTAATAGGTTAAGTGGGTATATGCATATTTTTAAATCCCATATATAACATTTGACCCAGTGTTAAAATCAGAACATACTTCTTTTTTTATATTAAAGATTAATGTTTTTCACTCATTCTTCTCCAGAAAAAGAACAGCTCAAAGAAAACAATGACAATGAAAGCCCCATATTGCCATGTCAATTCATTCACAGTAAAATCACTTATAGGAAAATGTTCAGTGACCCATTCTTATAAACAGCTCCATTATCTATACTCATTTACAATAAAACCCAAAACAACTTACTCCACTCCAAATCCCTGCTGATTCCATGTCTGTCCATACATTCCATAAGATGGTACTTGCCATCCATTTGTCATGTACTGGCTGTATTGCTGAGGATTTCCATACATCTGATTCCAGTGGCCCCACTGTCCATAATCCACCTGCTGGAAATAAGCAACCTTCAGCAAAAAGCAGCCTTACTCTTTATTAAACTCATTTTACTACATTCTGATTTGTGAGCTTAAATTGTTGTTAACATTCCCAATTAAAGTGCTACAATAAAGAAATAAAATGATGCACACCTGTTCTGTTACAGGCTGGACAGTTTTTGCCATATCAGGTGACTCTTTGCCCCAGTAGCATTTAACAACATGGCCTTCAATGGTTGTTCCATTCACTGACACAATGGCATGGGCAGCACTTTCATGGGAAGAGAACCTGTGGATAAGAGAGAGAGAGCCACAATAAGCACAAAACCATAAGCAGTATATAGGTTTATGTTTGGAGCCAATATTGGACATAAAGCACATGGCCTTGCTGTCTCAGCCTTTTGTACACTTTACTGGCCACTAGCTTTAGAATGTTGAATGCTGTAATATGACTAACTCTCCACACTTCTGTGTCTTAGTTTTCAATGGAAAACAAACCTATGAATACCACTGGATACAATGACTTGTGATTTGGATGCAAGAAATGTACTAGACTGAAAAACACACTGGTAGAATCTTGTCTTTATAAGTTACTACAGAGATCTGTGTGTGAAACAATTAGTGGTGAGTAAAAAAAGTTAATCTCACATCTTTGCCAACAGGCTACAAGAAAGTGTCTATTTTTGGTTATTTTCCATGCAAGTAAAACTTGCCAAGTCCAGAGCCAGTAACATCAGCTCCCATAATAACAACTCTGGTGCCATCTCATGGAAAAGCAATGTAGCTACATATAAACAAAGCTTGGAATGTGAGCAGAATGCAGCCTACTCACATTAAACAAAGCTTTCTCATTTTATTTTTTTCATGTTAAATGCTGGATGCAACACTAAACCGTATTATGGTTACAAGTGAAGACACACAATGCTGGATAGAGAACTGGTGTTTACAACATTTGTAAATATACAAGACATCGGGTTATTGTCAAAGTAATGACAGCTGAATTCCCTAAAAAGCTGTGTCTGTGTTAGGGCCCGTCTCTTAGGACCTACCTGATAAAAGAATAGCCTTTTTCTGGGAAAACTCTGATTTCCATTATTTGCCCAAAAGGTGAAAACGTCTGTCTCATAAGGTGGTCTGTCATAGAACAATGCAAACTACATGATGAATATGTATGTAGCTCCACAAAATACATAGAATATTAGTAGTGAATATTAGAATATTAATAGTGAAAAACAATATGTGATGACACCATGTCTTACCCGAGAGCCCCGATTGGATGCCACCACAGTATACAGTGCAGTTCTGAGGACTTGACTGGTTCACAACATCTTCATATCTCAGCTGCTTTGGGCTGGCTAAGGGTTCCCAAAACAAAATTATTCAAAATTAAGAAATGTAATGCTTTCTAAAAACCTGGCAAACAGTTAATACACTACATGGCCACACATTTGTGGACAGCGGCCCAATCACACCCATTTGTGATTTAATCCCCTTTGCTGTTATAATAAACTCCACTCCTCTGGGATATCTTGCCCCTACAAGGTGGGTGCGATGATCATGTGACCACAAACATTTAGCCATATAGTGTATATACTTAAATATAAATAATACTCATCGTTATGATAAAGAAAAAAATATGAATGGTGAAAGATTTATACCCAGTACCACAAATCTAATCTTACTTACAGTCTTGAGTATTCTTAGGGGCTGGGGGCTTCCGAGTGGCCCAGTTAGTTCGAATCTGCCGTCCTCCTAACCACTGTCCACCCATGTGCACGATGGCATTCTCCGCATCCTACAAATAACATAAAAACTACCTTACACTATGCATTATTAAGACAAAGAAGGGAAATAAAACCCATAGGAAAACTTGCTAGCCTTTCACCACTGCCTTTCTACAATCTAAAGCCCTGTTATTTGTTATTAAATATAACCATTAAGAGACTAAGGTCAAATACATTTAGATAATTATTATTTCAATGCATTGACTAAATCATTACTAAATTATTGTTACATTTCAATAAAATGAAAATGAATCATAATAGATATAATAAACAGAAATAGAAATAACCTTCACTTTGTGTTCCTGAGCTGGAGCCTTACCAGTTTGTTATAGAAGGACACAAATCCATACCCCTTTGATTTCCCTGTTGTCATATCCTTCACCACACGAGCATCCCTGAAAGAATATGATAGAACACAGATGTCGATTCACTTCTAATCAGCCAGCATGGTAAAAAAAAAATGAAAGGAACCATATACATATATATATATATATTTTACACACACACACGCACACACACAGTACTGAGAAGCATTTTTACAGTACCCTAAATAAACAAATGAATTAATTACTCTAACAATTCTCTGAATATGCTCACTATAGATATACTAAATATAAGCTCATGCAACCTACAATACATTGTTTTGTAAAGTTCCTTCTCAGTCAAGGTTTTCATTATATGATCCTGGTGTTACACACAGCTTTACACTTTTATAACAGTAAAAATAAGAAAACCACTACAAACAAATTATCTCTGTACCATGCATTCCTAAATTCTCTTTCTGTCTCTAATCCTACCAGCAGAGTTATACAGAAATATCAAAAGTGGAAAAAAAGGAATTAAACGGCATACATGGCCTGTAAACAGATTTCTTTATTTTTCCTGGTCAATTCTTTACCACCATTATGGAGTTTGGGAAGCTGCAAATTTCGAAAAATTGACATTTTCAGAATTTTAGGAGAATCAAACTATCAAAACAACTAGGCAAACCACAAAATACAACACTTTTACAATTTCAAGAAATATTGGAGGATTGTTAAAAAACTACACTACTTCAGTGTTAATACAAAAATATTGCAGTATATCAATATAAAAAAGGTAAAGAGTAAATAGAAAAAAATCTACATCTGAGTTCCCAGTGTGCACAGTTCCTTGCTGTTAGCCTTCAAGCTCCTGTCCAATCCTATGAGCATTTCTGTAAAATAACCAGAGTGCTATTAACTAACACTCACAGCTAAAAAAAAAAAAAGAATCTGAAAAATGTTCAGCTTTATTGTAACAACTTTACACCAAATATTGAACTGCTTTAAAAGTGAACAGTCAGATTTACTTACCATTTCTTCCATTTAATCAGGAATGTGTAGTGGTGCAGATAATCTTTTTAAGGAACACCTTTAAAACACGGCGCTAGATACAGTACTTTCTAACATGTCCTACAAACGTAACCTTTGTAATGCTTTGGGAACTGAAGAGCATGTGTGGTTGTGTTGAGCTACTGTTTTAGAGTGCAATAACCTGCAGATTGTGCAGTCACACATATGAATTTAGGTCCATTTACATGTCAGGAATCCACCCTAACAATTTCACTCCTATATGGCAAAAGCAAGCGACTGCCTCTCCTTCGACTCTGCCTTTGTCATTCTTTACCAAGTATAGTTAAAAAACGTATGCTGGTGCCAGATGAACTAGTCTAAGGAATCATCAGATAAATATTATACAAACGATTCTGTGTAAGCCTCAGTGGCACAAAGCATCTTAATACTTACGAGATTTTCCCAAAGGGAGCAAATGCGGCTCTGATATCATCAGTGGTGATCTCGGGACTCAGATCTCCCACAAAAACATGGAAATGATCTGCAAGGGAAAAAAAATGCTCGCCAGATAAACTACAAAAAAAACATTCTAGTGTTCTAGCTGCATACAAAAACAATGTATCAAAATACATAGGAAATGATTCATACTGAATGTGACTCATACTCAAATATTTCAGAATGACTCATAAGAGATAAATATTTTATTACATTCTTAATGCAGGACACAGTGTTTACAAGATAAAAGAGAATAGCAAACTCACTGGATGTGTCTTTCTTCTGACTGCTTGGAGTCGTTGCCCAATTCACCTTGACCTCCTGCAAATGGTTTAGACAAAACGGGATTCTCATATAAGCCGATCAAACGCTATCGGTGTCTTAGTTCACACATCAGAAGCACAGGTGAAGATGTACCTTTCCTAGAATCTTCCTTCCGTTCATGGCTGCTAGAGCAGCTGCAGCATCTCTGTGCTCATAGAACTCCACAAAACAATATGGGTCATTGCTTGTGTGCTGCAATATAGAAAATCCAACATTATCCAACTGCAGAGAAGAAACAGCAGGAAAGCATGTCATTAATCAGACAGATATGACAAAATGGCAAATATTAAAAAAGGTAACTTTTTCTTAAACGAGTCTAGCTGCCTGTGTGGCCTTCTAGATTTTCAATGTCATCAATATAACAGTGTTAACTGCTACATTACTGAGCATGTTACAGCAGGAAATTGTCTTTTTAATCTCTAGTACTTATCTATTTGTGTTCCTTATATAATACAAGCAAGTTACAAATTACTAATCCAAAATCAAACAGTCCTACATTTCTGCTGCAATACATACTGGACTCTATATCAGTGAACCAACATGATACAGTTTGGGTTTATAATGGGTGAAATACAAAATAGCTTTCCTAGCCTGGTAAAGCGTTAGGAGAAATCTAGTGGATAAAGTGAATTCTTACCTCTGTTATCATTTTACAACTTTTACAAGGGCCGATCTGGGTGAACAGCTGGAGGATTAAGTTCTCTGTAACATCCCTAGACAGGTTTCCCACGTAACTGCAGAAACAAAACAGAAATCCAGAGAGATCCTGAAACCTCACATCACCACAGACACTCAGACACACAGGCAGAAAGCTGGAAAACAAGCTGAGGATTCATGGGAGGAGGAAAGCTGATTTTTCCCTCTGATTATTTGCCTTAGACACTTAAGAGGGCCTCATGTTTAAAAAAAT
>JAOVYV010000040.1:18174698-18186224 GCA_025674545.1 Hassar affinis | reverse complement strand
GACCTTCTTGCTGTGAGGCGACAGTGCTACCCACCGAGCCACCGTGTCGCCACGTTTGAATAATATATTACTTTATTTTTTTCAAGTTTTATTTAAATACACATTAAATTTTAAAGGTGCAGTATGTGGGAGTTGGGGCCTCTATTAGCAGAAATTGAATATAGTATTCATAGCTGTGTTTTTATTAGTGTATAATCACCTGCAACTATAAATCATTGTGTCTTTTTTAGCTTAGAATGAGCCCTTCGTATGTACATGGGAGCGGGTTGTCTTCAACGGAGCCTGCCATGTAGCACTGCTGATAGATAGATACTTTATTAATCCTGAAGGAAATTTAAGAAAGTAAAGTGCACAGCATTGACTGGAATGACTCTACAAATGTAAAGCTTAAAACACTACCACCAATGGCCCCTGTACATTATACTACAGGCTTGGAAAGGAAGGGGCGAGGGAGTGGTATTCAGCTGGTTGCAATTTGCAACCGCACTGCTAGATGCCACTAAATCCTACACGCTGCACCTTTAACTTTGCAAAACCTGACATCATTCACCTTACCTTCGTCTTCCCATGTGAAGTAATTTGAAGACAGATCAGAAATTAACACAAGAAAGCTTGACACAGACCCCTCTGTAAAATCTGTAAAATCACATCACATTGTTATTGTCATATACTTGTGTCAAACTGTTAAAACTTGATATGATTTAACAGAGAGAATCTGTATCAAGATTTCTAGGGTTCATTTCTTGCTCCACCATACAAATTGTATGGTGTCACTGAAGGCTTGTAATAAGGCAAGGATCTGTATGGTGTCAGCCTTATT
The DNA here is from genome assembly GCA_025674545.1 of Hassar affinis. Lineage (NCBI taxonomy): Eukaryota > Metazoa > Chordata > Actinopteri > Siluriformes > Doradidae > Hassar > Hassar affinis. The sequence goes on along the minus strand of JAOVYV010000040.1, from coordinate 18,185,404 downwards.
AATAACGCTGACCTGCTCATGGTGGAGGAAGAAATGAACACAAGAACGCGTAAGTGTCCCATTTTTAATGTCCCATGTGACTGGACCATACTGGTTTAGTAACCAGGACATGTACACCATATAAAGCATTAGATCTCTTTTTTCAACATAGGTAACACTATTTGAACATTCCTTATAAAAGGGGTTAAAGTGTAAACACTAAATATCATGTTGGCAAAATAAACTCAAATAATAAATTTTCCAAAATGATAAAAAAAAAACTTAAGCACATTTTTGGTAAACATTTACTCAGGGTCATTGTGGATTGTGTTGTGTGCAAGCATCTGCATGTACAGTATATGATTTATGTTCAGACTATTAGGTAGTAATTTTTTTTATTTTAATTGTGTGTGTCTCTGTGTGTGTGTGTGTGTGTGTGTGTGTGTGTGCGCGTGTGTGAGTGTGTGTGTGTCTTGTTTAATTATCTTTGTGAGGACCCAGAAGGATAGGAATATCTGATAGTTTTTGTCTTGTGAGGACATTTTGCTGGTCCTCACAAGGAAAGTGGCTTTTTTGTTGTAGATTTTAACAAAAAAAAAACAAAAGAGCCAAAAAGTTTCCTTTTCATCACCGAGGTTAAGACTAGGGTTTTGTTTTGGGTTAGGCATAGCATTGATTAGCTACAGTAATAATTATGTCAGTGGAAATTATGTCAATGTTCTAAGAAGTATAGCAAGACAAACGTGTGTGTGTGTGTGTGTGTAAAAGTTTACCCATTGGCAATTCACCGAATAACCACAAACAACAACAAAAATAAGATGATATAATAATAATTATAATAATAGTAATAATAATAATACAATATATAGTAATAGTGTACAACAATACTACTACTACTACTAATAATAATAATAATACAATATATAGTAATAGTATGCAATACTACTACTACTACTACTACTACTACTAATAATAATAATAATAATAATAATAATAATAATAATGATAATATCTGATAATAATATCTAATAATAAAATCTGAGCAATTTCAAGCACGTGCTTGGGACCCTAACAAAACGGTACCTGAAGACGACTGACTGACATATGATTTATGATGACATGTATAATAACAGCACATATATAATATACTCATTCCATCGACTGCGCTAGAACTTTCTTCTGGAGCGCACTAGTTGATTCGGGAAGCCCCGCCCCCTCGGCGCGCGTCACCGCACATCTTCTTTAAAGGACCCGAGTGCGCCGTCATGGCACAATATTCAAGACCCAAGCTGTATCAGAGTATGAAAACACTATCTCCTGTTGACACAATGGCTACCAACGATCCGCTGCCTCCAGGATGGGAGATTAAGATCGACCCTCAGACCGGATGGCCGTTTTTTGTGGATCACAACAATCGCATCACAACGTGGAACGACCCCCGGCACGACAGTAAGCGGGTAAGCGCGACCACCTCCACAGGCAAGCCGCTGGGAAAGGCGCTGGAAGTTCAGCGCTCGGCTCTGTGGCGCCTTTTTGCTTCCTAAGTGTCGTGCGTGGCTGTGATGTGCATGACAGCGGATATGTTCTGATCAGAGAAACCCAGTTCAGCTCATTTCTATTGCTGCTACTTAGTCCGCTTGTCTAACTTTACCTGGACACCATTTTTATTAAATTGCGCAGAAATATTGCAGTGAGTTGAATGTGGGCTGTATGGCTGGGTTGCGATTCAGTCGTTCGCATTATGAAGTCCAGCCTGCGCGCCGAAAATAGCGCGTCTTCTCATATTCTCATAACGGATTGATGGGTTCCTAGCGCACGGAAATATTTGTGATCTAAGCTTGACTGATGTGTGTGTGTGTGAGAGAGAGAGAGAGAGAGAGAGAGAGACAGAGAGCGCCTGTGTGTGACGCACTGCAGTTATTATGTCGCCTAAAGACCCTGAGTGTTTGACCATCTCCATAATGTTTATTTAAAGCCCGGGGAGCTGCGCAGACTGCGGTTTGTTGGTAATATCGCTGGAACTGTGCGCCATCGCACCTCCGAAAGTTTTCCTTACATGGGATTTGAGACGGATCCACCCTCTCATGCTTCAGTGATAGCCAGTGCAAGCTAAAGCCTTTAGCCAGAGACAAGCCAAGTTAGATGTTTCAGTTGTCAGAATTGTGCCGTTCCTATTAGACAGCCATCTGATCGAACACCTAGCTACATAGCAGATCTACTGAACTGGGCCCACACACTATACCTTCAGCCACAGAGGGAGGGAATGTTCCTGTGGAATAACTTCAACTCATAAACTGTAGGGTACATTCCTGTTACAAAGTGAGGTTGAAACACTGGGGGGTGCAGACTAGTGCTCACCAGCTGGTATCTCTCATTAAGAAAGATCAACACTTGCTGTTGTCCAAAGTTAGTGTCACCAAGAATCTGCTGGAAAGACACAGCTGCCAGGAGATAAACTGGGCTCATGGTCATGCCAATAGTCAAGAGGACAGAAGGTCACATTCATGCTCTGTCTCTCTGTTTACAATGACATGCCTTAAAAAGAGCTTTGCTTTACTCTTGTCTTCTTAAACATAGGATTAAGGTAACTGGTAAACTTTATGATAAGCCAAGAGCGTTCACCTGTGGACCCACAGTTTTACTTGTCAGACACCACGATTGTCATGTTATAACAACGTTACTGTTTCTGCATACTAAGTGGATTTGCTAGATGATCTGGGGCTGGACCCACCGATTCACGTCGATGAGTAAGGCAAGTCTTTTCTCATCAGGGATCTGTTTAGTGAAGCTCACCCCCTCACCAAGTATATTTTAAGCTACAGTGTCAACCAAACAGCAATCCATGAGCACGCGCACACACACACACACACACATACACACACAGTGAGTCATGTTGTGATGGTAAATGTATGCCATATATTTCTAGTAATACAAAACATCTGTGGAATATTTACTGGTAGGAGCATTTCTACTCGGAATATGATCCTGGGTCAACCATTTATGGGTTTGGAACTTTTTGGCCTTGGGATGTTACAGCTAGGAAAGATCACATTCACTTGTAAAACCTTAGTTTCAGTCAAAGTGCGGCACCACACCCATTAGCCATGGGTTTGGAATATTCCCTGTGACACAGTGACCAGTTTAGTATACAAATACAATACATTTTTTAAAAGGTCAAGAGACACTATTTCGGGATTTATACCATCGCCATGTTACATACTTGAATCTGATTGGTTAGAATGCATTGATTTATTATGTTTAATTGCAACTGAAGTTGAAATTATAGGTGTATATGAATGTGCTAATGTTATCATTTCTCTAGTAACAGCTTATTTACAGGGATGCTCCACTTACTAAAACTAGTCATAAGGATGGAGGAAAAGTTGCATTTGGAGAACGTGAGGGATGCCAGTTTATAGCTGCTATAACATAAGTTATGACAGGAACTAACATGTTATGAACAATATTAGTTGAAACTATATACGGTTGTACATGCACAACATGGCATGACATTAATGTATCTTTAAACAGATAAAAACAAAGAAGTCATCCTTTTATAAATATAAAAAATGTTGGAAAAAGTCATGTGGTGTAAGACGAATAAAACAGGAATAAAACTTGGGGTAGATTATTGCAGCTTGATGTGAAGCACACCCCATTTTATATTCTTTATGTTACGTCGTAAGGCCACTTGTGTGATTAAAAAGGGAAAACATTTATGCAGACAGAGAAACTAGTTTGGAATATGCTGGTTATGTGTGAATGATCCACAGTTGCATAGTAATGATCAGATTGTTAAGACATGTGAAAGCATTTCATAATATATATAACTATTTCACACTATAAAACTGCTATGCACATACCGTTACAGTGATATCACACACACTGCAAGGAACCGCATGTTGGAATTTATTTTCTATCAGCATTTATTTCCCATTTATGAGCAAGAACTTAGTGGCTCCCAGAGAACATGTTTCAAACTAAGGAAAATACCCTGGATTGAGTACAGAAACATTTTTAGAATTACAATTTAGAATTATATTCCCATTCTGTGAAATGCAAAATATATTTACTGCAGTGAAAGACTTTTAAGATTTTAAGGTAGGTTGCACTAAAGGGCAGGGGTAGCTCAGTGGTTAAGACACTGGACTACTGATCAGAAGGTCATGAGTTAAAATCCCAGCACCACCAAGCTGCCACTGTTAGGCCCCTGAACAAGGCCCTTAACCCTCAATTGCTCAGCTGTATAAATGAGATAAAAAGTAAGTCACTCTTGATAAGGGTGTCTGCCAAAATGCCATAAATGTAAAGCAGGCGTCACAAAGATTAAATACTAGCACATAGGATTTTTTCCACTGTTACAGAAACAAAGAATAGTATAGCATGTGTGAAATATTACATGGTGCTGAAATGTGAACACTTACAGTAATCTGCGAGGTGACCACAAGACTTTGTTTTACAAGAATGGTTAAGGTTGAGTGTGAAGATTGCACTGTAACGTAAGTCAACATTCCTCCCTTAACTTTTCTTCCATTGCTTTTAACGAGGCTTGTTAGGTAGTGTCAATTTTAGGTGATGTTTCAATTCATTAATGACTTTTCTGAATAGCTGGTTGGATATTATCTAAAGCCATTGCGTCTTTCTTGTGTAGCATCACTGACATGTTTGCCATTCCTTTCCTGTGACAGATGTTTATTTAACATATTTGATAAATGTGTTGTAGGGCACTCAGCTTTCCCCCAACGGCCCCTGTGCATCTACAGAATCATCTCCTCAGGACATGCACAAGTTTTTTTTTCCGGAGATGAAACAGCCATCCCTACGTCAAGGCTATATCCCCATCCCAGTCACTCATGAAAATGTTGAACCCAGGCAGCAACAGTATCCACAATTTTCTTATATGTATCCAACAAACCAGCAGAGCATAAGATCAGATGGCCGGACTCCGTCCCCAACTCCCACGCTGCACTGTCGACCAAGATCTCCAGTACAGGCTACGCCAGAGCCCGATTCACACTGCCTGTCCTGTTCACCTGCTTCACATGGACCTGAGGTACAGTAAAAGTGAACTAGACTTTTTGATATAATAGGTACATGCATGAAAAAAAGATGTTAGCATTTTGGGAATGTGTAGGGTATTCTGGGGCGTAGTACATGGAAGCTGTTTCCAAACCTAAGCCCAAATATAAAGGCTTATGCTTATTATATTCAGTAATAAAATATAAGTCATCCCAAGAAGTCATAAAACACTGGAATTTCAATCCTTATGTTTCTAGTTTTCAAATGCTACTTAAAACACCTAGAAAATATGCTTTACTGTAATTATGTTACTGTAATTGCTCTTTCATTAGGTTTCATATGATAAACTATTTATAATTCTTAACTACATCCTATTAAGGACCAACCTAACCACATCCTCTGAAAGCTATGCATACTGGTTTGAATAGATCTGTCTAATGCATGAGCTTAGACTAATGGCTTTGTCTGTGCATGATAACTGCCTCACCTGTTCTGTGTCCATTTGGTGCATTAGATAGGTCAGACAGATCCACAGAAATGAATGCTACATGTCTTTAAGAAGCAATATGCACATGAATGATAGAGGCAACATAGGAAGAGTATAAGGATGTGACTTGACATAGTCAATAGGCAAAAAAAGTTCTATACAATCTCAGTTCTCTGTTGTGCCCAGTTCACTGGTGGCAAACAGTGGTTTTGATCTGAATTCTGAAATCTTCCTTTATGTTGTTGATTTTAGGTTCACCATGTGCACCACTCACCACAGGGGACACAATCTTATACCAACTCACATCATCAACCTTCCAGACCCAGCAGCACAGGCCTCCGGGCAGGCTATATTCCCATTCCTGTAATTCATGAGGGGACTGGAGGCAGCCCACAAACCCAACCTACCCATCCTAAGCGCTTCTGGCAGACAGAATACCAGCCCCCCATTCATGGCCGCCAAGCAGAAGAATGGAGTCCTGGCTCCACGTTTTCCACACGAGAAAAAGTCCCAACCTATCGCGAACAAGTGCCCATCCAGCTTGAGCAGAATCGCTCAGCTAGTCCTATCTTACTCCCCAATGTAAGGGCTCAGGAGCCAGTCAGAGCACAGGTCATGAGTGAGAGGCCACAGGTAATGTTGACAGAGTGCATACTTAGGCATGTTTCATACAGAGTGAGATACATAGAACATACAGCAGCATGACGCACAGAGTACTTGTAGTAGCCTGTGATGTTTTATTTAAAATAATGAACCTGAATTACTGAAAGACTACTGTATTTCTTATTTAGGGAAGTGTGTTTTTTCATAAAAATAATATTAACATTTAAATTGCAATAATATGAACTAATGTCTTAAAATCGTATCTTCCCAGGTCCAGCAGCATGTTGTACATACAGAGATTCCTCCTAAAGTTGATCATCCTGTTGAACATCGTACCAGCCACCCCATTGAGATTCCTATTCAGAGAGTGGCTGAACCACAGCATCCTGTTCCACATCCCATATCACCACTGACACAGCATCCCATACTGGAACCCGAACAGGAGATTATACAGACCCCCGTGCAAAAGCCTGTGCTACAGTCTGAACAACTTCCACCTCCAGTGCCAGAGAGCCCTACTGTAGGTTCCTTACAGGTTCCAGTGGCACCAGAACCCCAAGAATCAGCATCTCCACAACCAGAAGTTCAACCTGAGGAGAAGGTGGAGCCAAGTTCAAGTCACCCAGGACTGACAAAGGTACAGAAAATATTGGAACGTGTGGAGAAACTGGCCCAGGATGTGAAAGGTTTTGACGGGAAAAAGAATGATAAAAGATATCTGTCACTGGAGGAATTTCTGACCAAAGAACTGTTGGCTCTGGACTCGGTTGACCCAGAGGGACGTGTAGATGTGCGTCAGGCCCGACGTGATGGTGTCCGCAGAGTACAAACCATTCTTGAGGAACTGGAAATGCTGGGTGAGCAATCAGAAGCACAGGTGAGCATCAGCAGCACTGAAGCTGACAAAGGAGAGCCTAGTTTGATCAACCAGGCAGACATGGAGAAGGCCAAGGAAATATCATAACTGCAAACCAAAGCTCTAGTGTGAAAGAGACACCAGTTACATCTCCTCAGTCTGTTATTGGTTGCATGCACAATTAATTTAATTGTTCAGTTGGCTGACAATTAATATGTGATTTGTTTGCTGAGTGCAGTTATGCGTGCTGTTATGTAATGCGCTCTTGTGGAATTTTACTGTACAAGTGTCTTGTAGCAGGACCATAGTGGTGACCTTGTGGTGGCTAAGTTTCATCCTGAAACTCAGTCTCAAATAAGAGGCCTTTATTCAAATGAATGTGCTTTATTTTTTTGCTTCTACTTAGGACAATTATCCAATGTTTGCCTTTAGTCTTTTCCAAGTAAGATGAAAAGCTTTTGAAATTCCAATAAGAATACCCACTGCTTCATAGGACACTGATTTTGTTCATTGATTTTATAACAGCGGACAAAGACAAACAAATTACAAGTATAAAAAGGGTCGAGTTTTCACATGCAAAACAAACTCCTTATATATCTATTCTTTACATTGGAAAAATGATCAGATTAGCTGTGTTTTGACTACAATGTTGTGATCTTGATACTTGTCAACATCAGTATTAATGGTTGAATGATATAGACAACAGTGTTATATTTCTATTCTATTTTTGTGCCAAAATGAACATTTTTACATATTTTCCAGTGGTAAAAATGTCCTCCATCTCCATTAAAGTGTATTCTCTTAAAACACAAACTATACATGAATAATAAAAGACCTGAAAAGTATACTGTGCATCCCTTCTCATGTGACTTCTGTCAGGCTTTAGAACTGCAAGCACTTAATGACTGCCAATATGAAGTAGCAGTTTACATTCTATAGAAAATATAAATAGTCTAATATAATAACCTAGTTTAGAATATTAGACCATTTGTTCTGGATGTGTTCCTGGATAATTATATTAAAATACTAAACATGTTATCAAGTTGAATCTTAGAGTATTTGCTGATTTAGCTGTCACTGCACTTTATACAGTACTCCATCCATCAGTCAAAACTACCACCACATTTTTCAATGCCCAATTATTCTTAATCATCGTATAGTTCATGTAGGACTGTTCTCAATCCACAGCAGCACAGAGGCTTTGAAAAACCTTGAGGTGTTCATGCCAGCTTTAAATACATTACCAGGTTAGGGTCATTGCTGAGAATGGTCCACCGCCCAAATAATGCCAAATCATTGGTGGGCCTATGGAGCCCCTTTCCGTTCTTGATCCCCATCACAAAAAGTGTCCTTATATGGTAGGTTTACCTGGTAAATCGGTTAATGAACCTAATAAAGTGGCCATTGAAGGTAACACAAATCTGACTAGAGTTAAATGATCAGCTAAACTGAACAGTTCTGATGACAGTAAACACTTTCCAAAAATCTGGGTCAGGTCTGTCACAACAATCCAGGTTCGATTCCCCGGCCAGGAGGCCAGAGTCCTTTCTGTGTGGAGTTTGCATGTTCTCTTTGTATCTGTGTGGGTTTCCTCTGGGAGCTCTGATTACTTCCTACAGTCCTAAGGCATGCAACCAGGCGAATTGGAGACGGGATATTGCCCCTGAGTAATTGAAGGTGTCTGTGTGTCTGACCTGCGATGGACTGGTGACCTGTCCAGGGTGTGTCCCTGCCCTCTGCCAAATAAGCACTGGGACAGGCTCCAACTTTAAACCCCCCTCCAACCCCCACCCACTGTGGCCCAGTAATTGGATCAGAGGTCTAGATAATGGTGAGAGAGAGAGAGAGAGAGAGAGAGAGAGATGAGAAGTTTCTCAATCTGAACAATATGATATGAAAATTGAACTACATTCCTAAATCATTTTTGTTGGTTAATAAGACTTAAAAGACAAAGGTTTCGGTCATTGATTTCTGACTAGGATAAAAATTATTCCTCCACATCAAACAAAGAAATCCACAAAGCAGGTTTGTCAGCAGCACCAGTGGGGAAATGATGAACAGGCCTGGGTTGTTGTGCTCCGTTGTGTTTTTTCCTTGAAATGACGTAACGGTCACGTGACGTAGTTCCTGCAGGAGCTCGGGCTTAGCCACTCCTCTTGTGTTGCCACATCCTCGATATTTTCCCATGTTCGCTGATAATTCGTTTGAATTCATTAATTATATTTGCATTAATTGTATTAAAACTATCACTGGACGAGGTTGTTCACTTTTACAGGTTTCTTGAGGTCCCATTTTAAGCACTGTATTCCACTAAAAGCGTAACGTATATGTGTCAGAATTTGGTCTAATGATTCTGATTTATTCTTTATTTATTGAAAGGTTTTACACCACAATACCTGTAAAGATACATGTAAGGCTAAAAAATAAAGAATTTAAAATCTACAGATCATTTACAGAACATTCCATCTTATCAACATATACACATTGCAGCACAGTGGTTTGGTGGGTAGCAGTGTTGCCTCACAGCAAGAAGGTCCTGGGTTCAATCCCCAGGTGGGGTGGTCTGGGTCCTTTTTGTGTAGAGTCTGCATGTCCTTCCCATGTCTGTGTGGGTTTACTCCGGGTACTCCGGTTTCCTCCCACAATCCAAAGGTAAGTTAGGTGAATTGGATGTACAAAAAATTGCTCTATAAACCTGGTGTGAGTGTGTGAACAGCTGTGTGTCTGCCTTCCAGTGGTGGGTGGTGCTCTGTCCTGGGTGTTGTCTGCTCTCTCTTCCCTGCACCCCATTCAGTCCCCCAGGGGGCTGTGGACTCTGGTTGAGAGTACGCTGTGCACAGTTGGCTGCTGCTTCTCACCGGTGTGTGATTGGTGTTAAAGTTGTATGTTGACTGTAAAGCGTCCTTGGGTTTGAGAAAGGCATTATATAAATGTAACTTTCATTCATTCATTCATTCATTCTAAGTAGACTCAGTACAGCTCAGTTTGTCTAAGTAGTCTCAGTACAGCTCAGTTTGTCTAAGTAGTCTCAGTACAGCTCAGTTTGTCTAAGTAGTCTCAGTACAGCTCAGTGATGATCAGTACAGCTGTTTCCTCATGTCTATGTCCTTGGCAGGATGGGTCCATGCATGTTGGGTCCTTCAGAGGCTGGGTGAGACTCCTTCCTAGCATTCAGTAAGCATATAATGTAAAAGTATAGATAGTGTGCAGGTGTGCATCATTGAAAAGACCCTGCACTATGGGTTAAAGTCAGTGCACACAGGATTGTGGATGCTTTAACAACACTAACGATAAACTTGGCATGCTGGCATGCTCGAAAATTCCTTCTCGGAAGGAAGGATGTGGTTCTTTGTCAACTTCAAAGGATGATGATGATTCAATAATGTAGTGCCCTAGAAATGTATCTGTTAAGGGTACTTCCTTGAGAAAGAGACACATCTTTCAACCCTGAGGAAGTCAGGTCAGGACAGATGATTTTGTGCTTTCCGGTTTCTCAGTAACATGCCCGGGTACGTTATTTGTCTTAACTTCTAGAGAAACATCAGTGAAGGAACGACCATTTATATCTGCTAGAACATAAATAATAACAGAAATGAACTCATCTTGTGGACGTTACACATGATTACAGGTAGTTTTAAACAGATGAAAACATCATTCATTCATCTTCTTGGCTGCTTATTCCTTTTCATGGGGGAGCCGGTGCCTAGCCGGCCACATAGGGCGCAAGGCAGGAACAACCCTAGACAGGGCACCAATCCATCG
>JAOVYV010000040.1:18154450-18166829 GCA_025674545.1 Hassar affinis | reverse complement strand
CCACCACCCAAATAGTACCTGATCTGTGGTGGTCCTGTGGGGGTCCTGACCATTAGAGAACAGAGTAAAGGGGACTAGCAAAGTATATAGAGAACCAGATGGACTACAGTCTGTAATTGTAGAACTACAAAGTGCAGCTATATGGTATGTGGAACTGAGAAAATGGACAATGAGTGTAGAGAAAAGGAGCTGGTCATAATGTTATGCCTGATTGGTGTATATTCAACCCTTAGCAAAAATTATGGAATCACCACTCTTGGAGGATGTTCTTTCAATTATTTAATTTTGTAGAAAAAAAATAAATCACAGAGACATGCCACAAAACTTTTTTTCCCTAAAATTCCAACCTTCTGGCATGAACCATAAAAAAAGAAAGAAATATCATTGTTGTAGTTAGTCACAATAGCTTTTGGAATAAATAAGAAATCACTCAATTCTGAGGAAAATATTATGGAATAAATCTGTTAATTAGTCTTCAGTTAAAAAAGAGCTCACCTTTTTTTAGAGAGAGCTGTTGCACAAAGCGGATTGACACGAGAGATGTCAGTTGAAACAAAGGAGAGGATTATAAAACTTCTTCAAGAAGGTCACAATGTTTGCAGATGTTGCAAAAGATGTTGTTTGTTCCCAGTCAGCGGTGTCTAAAATCTGGATCAAGTAAAACAAAATGGGAAGGTTGTAAAAGGGAAGCAGGGTAGCATCATCGCCTCACAGCAAGAAGGTCCTGGGTTTGATCCCCGGGTGGGGCGGTCTGGGTCCTTCCTGTGGGTCCTCCCCGTGTCCGCGTGGGTTTACTCCGGGTACTCCGGTTTCATCCCACAGTCCAAAGACATGCACATTAGGTTGATTGGTGTCTCAAAAGTGGCCCTAGTGTGTGTGTGTGTATGTGTGTGCCCTATGATGGATTGGCGCCCTGTCTGGGGTTGTTTCTTGCCTTGCGCCCTATGCTGCCGGCTAGGCTCTCCCGTGACCCTGAAAAGGAATAAGCGGTCAAGAAAATGAATGACTGAATAAAAGGGAAGCATACTGGTAGACCAAGGCATCAAAGACATCAAATCATGAAGATAGAAACCTATGTCTTAAAAACAAAATGCACCACAAAACAAATGAGAAACAAGTGGGTGGAAACTGGAGTCACTGTCTGTGACCGAACTGTAAGAAATCGCCTAAAAGAAATTTACCCATAGAAGAGCCAAACGAAAGCCATCATTAATACTTAAACAGAAAAGAACAAGGTTAGAGTGGGCTAAAGAAAAGCAATCATGGACTGTGGGGGACTTGATGAACGTGATCTTCAGTGATGAATTGGGAACTTCATCACCTTGTTTGGTGCCGGTCCAATGAAATTTATGAACATGACTGCCTGAAGAAAACATAAATTTCCACAGTCAGTGATGATTTGGACTCTTTTCTTATTCCATCAGTTGAAAGGATGTTTGGTGGTGATGACTTCCTCTACGTGGTCTAAAAAAAACAATTGTGACTGACTACAACAATGATTTTTTTTTATTGTTTCTTACATACATATACATACACACCCACACACACAGGGTGAGTGCAAGAACAGTCCTTGATTTCCAACAGTAACTTTATTGCAATATTCTTGCACATTGATGGCTGCAGTTGCATCAAATTTAACTCAAACTTTTAGTTAATGTATCTGCGATCACCATACAACACAGTATGCCTGGCAGCTTAGCCCTACCCCTTCTCTTTTTAAGGCAACTTATGAAGTTTGCATAATTCCATCAAAGGGGGTGATGGGGTTGGTTTAGGAGATGGAGAAAAGTTATTAATAGGTTTTATTGCATTTGCAACAGAGGGCTTTAAAATTTCAAGCTGCTCCTTTAATGTGGAAGTAATGCTGTAATTTTATTTCTACAGGTTGATGACAGATTCTTCTGGAATAAACACATGATACAGGACCTAATTAACCTACAGGTGCAAAACAGTACTAATTTAACTAATTTAACTGCACTATTTTCTGTATTTAAAACACACCATTGCAACCCAGCAAAAAACTAAAAGCCAAACTCTGAATTGTAGGTTTCTGAGGTGGACTTTTGGGTGATCCCCATAATCCAAGGCTTTGTGCAGGTGGAGGAGCTGGTGGTGAATTACAACGAGAGCTCCGATGAGGAAAAAAGCAGCCCAGAGACACCACTGCAGGAGCAAAACACCTGTGTGGATGACATTCACCCACGCTTTACGGTGGCTCTCATTTCCAGACGCAGCCGTCACCGTGCTGGTAAAACTCTTTGAAAGATATACAGTGTGACATTTAAATGTGATTTGAAGCTTCTGACTCAGCTCTGGTGCTCTTGGCACCATGTCAGTCTGTAAGAACTGTAAGGTGATAGTGTGTAACCTGAGCTTTCTTGTCAAAGGCATGCGCTACAAACGGAGAGGAGTGGACACTGACGGACGTGTGGCCAACTATGTGGAGACAGAGCAGCTTATCCACGTGCACAGTCACACGTTGTCATTTGTGCAGACACGAGGCTCTGTCCCTGTGTTTTGGAGCCAAGCTGGATACCGCTACAATCCCAGACCACGTCTAGAGAAAGGTATGGCATGGATGTTCAGTCATGAGGCTCTTCTAAAGCAGGGCTAGTGTGAAATCAGAATAAATAAATGAAAGGTAAATAATGTAGGTGGAAATCATTGTTTTTTTTGTTGCATAATCATTGACTAAAGATGTTAGTCCTGTTACACTAACGCCTACTCTGATAAACATTTCCTGTTTTTTATTTATTTAATTTTTTATTGTTTTACAGAAGAGAAAGATACCACTCCCTATTTCGCTTTGCACTTTGAGGAGCAACTGAAAATTTATAAAAAACAGGTAATGTCTGATGATGGATATGGTGTCAGGAGGAGGAGAAGGGATAGGTAAAGATCATTAAAGCAACTCCGTGGAAGCCATTAGCAGGATTATAAAGGAGATTATGCAACTGATTTAAAATTAGAACTGTAAAGCAAAGATGATGACTAATCTGAAACACTGAATTCACTGTGAGCTTGTGAATATTCCGTATATTATTCTGATCATTCAGTGATTGGAATGATGTATGATACATTATTTATTTCACCAGGTCATAATCAATCTAGTTGACCAAAATGGGCGAGAGAAGATGATTGGTGATGCATACCTTAAACAAGTGCTTCTCTTCAACAACCCCAACTTAACTTACATCTCATTTGACTTCCATGAGCACTGGTGAGAATACATATTACCTGTCGTTTTTACATGATATATATTTTGCTAAATGTTGATTTTGACAAAATCATATGGAGAAATATGTGAACCAGTTTTTTAAGAACTATATGACTACAATAATTGCATGTGTAAAAGACTGTTATGTTTCTGTAACAGTGCTGGAATTTTTGCCATATCATTGCTATTGTCTGATAAATAAATGATCAACTTCCTGACATTTTGTTTATACACGATTAAACATCCAGGGCATTGGAAAAACATTTTTAGATGGCAGATAATCCCTTTCTTATGCGAATGCAATTTTTAGGAGTATGGACTAGATTAAGTAAAGTGTCTCCTTTCTTTTAGTCGAGGGATGAAATTTGAGAACGTCCAGACGCTCACAGATGCCATCTCTGACATCATCACAGACATGCGATGGGGCTGGTGAGTATTCCCTTTTAACATTTAACATTGCCCATGAAATCTAAATAGATATTTTTCCTATTTGCCTATGTGAACACTTGTATGCCAGAATACATTAAAATGCTTTTATACATAGTTAGTCATATTGAAGACATCTTTTCCTTGGAGCCTATCCTACATTTCACACATTTTACATTTACAAATTCTGACTTTTCATTCTGTATTGGTTTTGTGGGGGTGAGGCATATCTTCAGTGCTATTTGTTGTCGCAAATCAAGTACCATTATTGATCCCATCCTAACTCGCTATTTCAGACAGAAAGGGATTAACCCACAGAATCAAGTATGTAGAAATCAATATATCTGTCTCCTAATGAACTAAAGTGCTGATTATGTATGTCCTGTAGGGTGGACCAAGCAGGCGTCATCTGTACACAAGAGGGCATTTTCCGAGTTAACTGCATGGACTGCTTAGACAGGACTAATGTAGTTCAAGCAGCCATTGCACGTGTGGTCATGGAAAAGCAGGTATGCAAAATTGCTATTGTGTTCTGGTTATATGAACCCTATCTAGTACTACACTGGCTGGTATATTTATACTTTAGCATTGTACCAGCGCTTCTCCTGAACCATGCTGCTCTTTATATGTTTGTAAGTTAAGAGTATTTTGTTCCCGTTCTAGTTGAAGAAACTGGGGGTGATGCCCCCTGAACAGCCACTGCCCCTTAAATGTTACAGGATCTACCAGGTGATGTGGGCCAACAATGGAGACACCATCAGCCGCCAGTATGCTGGCACAGCTGCTTTAAAGGTAACTCGCAGGGATGACTGGACGTGAGTCATCAAGTTTATGTGGACCATCTCTGTCTGTTTGTCTGTCCCTAATACAACATGTGCAAATATTTTTTTTTTTTTAATTTAGACGTTGATTAAATGTAAACCCTTTATGTAATAAGCATATTTTCTCAAGCTGTCAATGTATACAACCTTTTTTTTTAGTTCATACACTCTGTAAATGCACATTCATACAAACTGTAAATGTGCTTTGATTTTGGTTTTTAAATCATAAACAGGAAGGAAATAGGATCATATTTGAATATTTTCTGGTAACATTTAGAATTGTACAAGTGAAACAAGCTTTAAACACTAGGCATGAAAGCCATCTTGCCTAATATGTGTGGTCTTATTTGTTGACCTGATTAAATTGAAGCCCTGCCAGATTTTTTATGGAAGGATTTTCATAGAAGTCGGCGGTGCCTTATTTATGAAGCAAACAGTTTTGCCTTTTGCCTATATACACTCAGAGTTGATAACATTGAGGCTTACTTATGAATGTGTTATTGTTCTTGACTAGCCATTGGCAGCTTAACTGTGGAGAACCTTTCAGAGATTTATATACTGTTGTGTAGGGCGATTTCACACGCACAGGAGAACGGAAACTGGCCGGAGTGATGAAAGACGGAGTGAATTCAGCTAATCGCTATTATTTGAACCGATTCCGTGACGCGTACAGACAGGCTGTGATCGGTGAGGATAAAAATACACTTAATCTCACTGATTGTTGTGAATTTGCACATGTGGCCCTGATTTGGACTTCTCCATACCACTTTTCCCTCACAGACCTCATGATGGGGCTCCCTGTTACTGAGGACCTGTATTCTATCTTCAGCAAAGAGAAGGAACATGAAGAGAAGGAGAAAGAGAGCCAGAGAGGAGCACAGGAACAGGTCAGCCTCCTCCTCCAAACGTACATGCAGCTACTGCTGCCAGATGATGAGAAGTTCCATGGAGGGTGGGCCCTCATTGACTGTGACCCCAGGTAAATCAAGCACTCGTATTTACCCTGATATTTATCAGTGATTATGACTTTTTGTATTCTTAGCCCTGCACTGACTTGGGAAACAAGTAGAACCAGGGAACAGCAATGTAAGAAAGCAGGGTGTTGAATCGCACAGGGTTGTAGTATTTTTTTCTTCTTTTAAAATTCACAAATGGTGTTTATCTATGATATTGTCAAAAACAACAATGTAGAATTTATTATTATTTGGGACGGAACAGATCCTAAAGGAATTAAATATCTACTGAACATCAACGTGAATGCACTTTTGTGTACTCTTTTTCAGTCTATTGGCAATGGCACAAAGGTACTTGTACTCATGTATTTCCTGTATTTTAAGAACTGCCTTGGGTGACGGAGTTATATTTCCTAAATCCTTACATCTTCTGGACCGAATGATGATGTCTTAAATACTTTGTAAGCCTAACAAACGTTGATCGGGCTGGCTGGCTCTTCTGTTCTTGTAATTAACCCAACGACACAAGTTTCTTACCCGAGTGAATATATTTATTTCTTTTAAATACGTCTCTGGTCAAAACGTGGTCCTATAAATGGGTTCTTTTTCATTACATGGCGGGTCATTAAACATTTTGGCAGTGAATATGAATGGTTTCCATTTTCATGCATAATTTGTGTACATATTCAGTTTTATGCAGAGAAGCCCTGACAAGTTTCACACAATGTTCATTTTGCTGTTTCTCAATAGCCTCATTGACGCAACGCACAAAGATGTGGACGTTCTGTTACTGCTGTCCAACTGTGCATATTATGTTGCTTAGTAAGTGCTTACCTTTTTGTCTAGTAATTGATAATTGGCCACAGTTTTTGGCTAAAATGTCTCATTTCTATTATTTTCACTTTTCAGCTATGATGAGGAGACAGATAAAGTTAACCAGTATCAGCGTCTCAGTTTAGAAGGCTTAGAAAAGATTGAAATAGGTAGGTACTTATAGAAGGAACTATTATATTTTTGTATGCAGCAGCATAGGCCAGTGTGACTGGCAGATTTGTTTATAATTGGTTTATTATCTAATGTTATGATGTTTGTCTACAGGCCCAGAGCCTACTCTCTTTGGCAAACCCAAATACTCCTGCATGCGACTGCATTATAAAAATGGGGAGGTTAGTGGCTATTTCCACACCCTGAGGGCCGTCACACGGAACCCAGAAGATGATGGAAAAGGTACAAGACCATGGAAATAATGGTGCCTTGTATTTTTTTAAAGACATATTGCAGTATAGTCTGTCACAAATGTAGATGATTAGAAATGTGTAGAAGTCACAGGTGGGCACTTGAATTTGCGACTTGGACTCGAGTCGCACATATGTCGCACACGCAGTGACTAGAAACTAGACTTGAGACTTGTTGACTTGCAAGCAATAAATATTTATTTATTTATTTATGACGCATTAACATAAAGGAACATAATGTCATTCCCTCCTTTACTATCATGCGTAACTTGGATTTGTGACCAGAGATTTGAGACTTGACTTGGACTCTAGCTCGAAGTCTGGAGACTTGACTTATGCCTGCAAAAAATGACTTGTGAGCATCTCTCTGTGTTGTGAATGTGTGTGTGCGTTCATTGTTTAGGTTTCAGATGTATTTGATATTTGGTTTCAGACACCCTGCAGTGTATAGCAGAGATGCTTCGCATAACTAAACAAGCGATGGGACTTGACCTGGTTGTCATAGAGAAGAAATTGGAACGGTAAACAGACTTTTGTTTTTATAATAACTGTGGTAAGTCCAGGTTTGACAGCGTCTACTGAGGTAAAAAAAAAAGCAACTGAATTTCTTATTTGTTTTACTTTTTTTCAAGGAAGCACAGCAAACCTCACGAAGACATCCAGGGCATACAGGGAAAAGCCACTGAGCCAGTACTTGGCTCAGGCTTAGCACAGGGCAAAAGTTTCTTCATGAACAAATTCTCATCCTTAAACCAGAAAGTAAAGCAGACAAAAACTAACGTAAACATTGGAAATTTCAAGCCCCTTGGCAAACTCGAGATGAAGGTGAACTTCCTAAAGCCCAACATGAGGGTGAACCTTTGGAAATCAGACAGCAGTTTAGAGACTTCTGATGGCATTCCAGGCCCTGGAGCTATAAAGGACCATTGTAATGACCGGTCAGATCTAGAGATCTCTGACGACTCTGACTCTTATAACTCGGATGAGCAGCCGTGCTCAGGTTCCCTAGAGAATGTTGACTATGTGCTCCCCAGTTGTGGAATTGTAGCATCTGCACCTCGACTTGCCAGCCGGTCTCAGTCCATCGGAAGTGTTGAAATCGCTGTGCCCTCTGTTATTCGTGTCACAAATTGTGAGAACAAGGTAGAGGACAGCTTATCAGTTGACCCAAGCGCTCAGTCCCCTGGCGACGCCTCGGAAGCAGAGGAGGCCATCTTGATTGACTTTGGGACACCAATCGATGCTTACTGCCACCAGTTCATCCAGGATGCCCAGACCAAACCAGTAGAAGTGTTCGAAGAACAGCCAGTGCTGCCACCCAACCCACAAGCTCCTGAGGGTCTCAAAGCTCCTCCGGCATCAGGCTCAAAGCCAGAAACCTCAAACACCCAGGAGCAGCAACTCCCTCGTCCATCTCAGCTCGACGTGGAGCCTTCAGTCTCAGGAGGAAAACTTCTTACCGTCCAGCCCCCAGGTTCTGCCGCATCATGTAGCTCCCAAAAGAGCCTTGGCTCCATCTTGGAAGGGAGTCTAGGACCTTCTCCAGCAGACAGTAATGGAAGTCGGGTGGTGTCCCCCTTTGCGAAAATTAAGAGCTCTGTGGTGCAAGTGGCTAGCATGACCCAGGCCGGATTCACTCAAGGTATCAACTTTGCTGTGGCAAAAGTGCAAAAAAGTCCAGAGCCCGATGCTGTCAATGAAACACAGCAGAATGAATTGCGAGCTATGTTTACACAGTGCCAGACTAGGATCATTCAGATATAATATGTTTGTTTGGCCTCATACAGATACATTTTTAGTGTAGAATGCGACTTCTAGCACAGTAGCAGTAGCATAAGTTTGCACAAAAAAAGTGTACAGTCAATTACTCCATATTTCTGCTCCAGTTAATGTAACTGACGTTTACAGCCAGTGTTGTGTAGTGTATATATAGTACAACTAATCTGAACCTGACTGTGCCCTTATTCCAAGTAAAATCCTTAACATTTGTACATTGCTGGTTTTGCATGTTGAGAAACCTTAGGTAGATTGGGGCAGGCAAGTTTTATTGCATGTCGAGAGTCCAGATCTAGTTTAGTCACGTGTGACACCTGCTGTTCAGTGCTCCTCTTTGCCGTTGTGTTGTAGCTATAGCCGAAACGTGTAATTAAAAAAAAAGTCAGGCTATAATATCTACTTGATGGGCAGCTCAGTATTAGGAGGAAAGTAAACAATGCTCCATATAGTACAATAAATATATTTGTTGTGTTACATGTCAATAGAAATGTACCAATGTAGGACCAGAATTCTGCTTTATAATCTATGGTAAAATATCGTCCCATACAATATTCCGAGTCTTCAGAAGTAGGGCCTTCCACTTAATCCATTTAGATAGAATACATATATTTACATAAAATGTACTGATTGTGATGAAAGGAAAGTTCAGACATTTGAAAGCACTTTGAGGTCCTTACTAACATTTCTTTTTCTTATTAGCTGTTGAAATTGAAAGAGTTTGCATAAAGGTACAATAAGTAGATCCATCAAGACTTGAATATACTATTGACAGTAAATATCAAGTGGGACATTAGATATAAAAAGCGCAGACTCGGGTGGATCACCGCCCGTATGAAGTTTTAATAACGGGTCGGGAGGCTAAGACTTTGACGCAAAGTCTCTTTATTCCCACTTTAAACCGGCTTTTCAGCACTTTTAATTACCATGAACTTGGCTCTCTGTTCACGGCTCTCTGGTCACAGCATTCTCTCTCCCATCACTCTCCAGCTCTCCCCCTTTAAGCCCTTCGGCTCAATACACACACACACACACACATGCACGCACAGCGAGGGAGAAATTAGGTTAATTAATATGAAACAGTGTGGGCGCATACCTCTTTGCTTCTCCCGGCTCCGTCTCGCGTCGCCAGAGCCGTGCTCGATCACGCCCTCGCTGCCACACCACCCCTTCTCTTTTCCTTCCTTTGGATTTGATTGTGTATTGTGTTATAAGTACATGTAATGCTTATTTTTATTCCTTGTGCTGCTAAAAAAGCTACAACTTGGTAACAAGACTCCTAAGCAAATTACTTATTGTACCTTTAATCTTGTGGGGAAGAATATATTTAAAATGACTAATATTCTTTTCTAGATTATGCAAGTAACCTGCTTAGTTATTTTCCACAGACATGCTGTATGGTAACGGTAAAGTGGTCAGTGTCTTAAATTATACTTGTGTAAAACGTTTCATCCTTTCTGGAGGGTTTATTTGCAACGTGAACCTGCATCAAGTATTTGCTTGACCAATATATTTTGATATTCAAACATAGATATTAACTTCACAGTTGTCTGTGTCGAAGGGTTAATAAGTATGTGTATATATGATTACATAGAGTTCTTTGACTGCTTTATGCTATTATTTGATGCAGGTCAGATGTAAAGGACCCAAGCCAAACATAAAAACACTGTAAAATGCTTTTTGCACTCATATTTATATCAAGAGTCTTATCATGTTATTAGGTGCAGGTATTTTTGACAAGTATGACTTTATATTTAATGTCATTATTTTTCGTTTTTATTCAGGTTATTTTGCTGCATCATGGGTGTAATAATTTCTGGTTTTGTCACGTCAGTAACAGGCTTGAGGTATGTCCATTAGCGTGCTTTAACTGATTTTTAAAGGTGCTTGATGTGGTACCTCGAATTCACAACACTTTATGCTGTATTTTCTGGGAAATTTTAGAAGTTTAAAGGGACACTCCATTAAAAAAAGAACGAAGTAACCATTATTTATGTGTTCTAAACAAATATACTTACATTTGTCAGTGGTGATTCAGTCACCAGAGTAAGAAGTAACGGTTTCAGTACTGCAGCCAGCCCTGCTGATGATGGCTCTGACTCGCTAAACACAAGAGCTGAGATACAAGTAATAGTAAGGTCTTCCCACAGTAATCACAACCAAGTAACCCAAGTATACACTTCATGTTTCTATTAAGATGCATTAAATTTTAAGGAGTTTGTGAGTTTTAATTGTAGTTACATCGGTAGAAATTGCAATCCACTGTTATATTTATCGTTAAGTTTTTATAGCATATTTAACAGCCGACTTAAATGCTATCTATGGGTTTAATCTAAACCTCAATAGTGTAATCAGTAAGCGTATAAATAATGTCAACATAATATATTTTTCACACATTTAAATAACGGACCTAGGATCTGAGTAGCTGGATCATTTGTATAAAATAAATCCTTAAGGGATCTGTAGAACTTTTTTCATTGAAAGTGGCCCCTGTGTGCAAAATGTTTTAGGAACCCCAGCCTTTAAGGACCAAAATATTACAGGCATAGTGCTAGATAACTGGGTGACTGCTAGCTACGTGTAGTATTGTTAGACTCATCGGATTGAGTTGATAAGATACGTGAGTCTAGTTTTGTGGAATAAAGATGGAACTGAGGTTTTCTAGCAAATCCTTGGTGGTGGACATTGCAGTAGTTTTTCTGTTTCTCTGTACGTTGGACTGAGGTACTCTGCACTCACCTTAGTTGTTCACCTGTTCACTTGTATTTACCTCTACTGAATATTTGTCATAAAAAAAAATATTGTTCCATAACCAGAACGATTGTGCTATACTGCTAATGCTAGTACTCAAAGTGTTTTTGCATTGGGTGCTCGTAGTGACGATGATTGATTAACATGTGTAGAGACAGAGCATGAACAGGCCTGACTGCTACAGTAATACACAATTATGAATTCTGCTAAAATGCTGAGATGCGATACTCTGCTACAGAATAACTTATAACAAGGCAGGTACATTAAATGATTAGCAATATGCCAGGCTAAGTTTAGGCACTCAGAACCTTTTTTTTTTTTTGCCTTAAAGGCCACCTCGCCTCTGTGATTTCTGATGAGAGCCGATAATTACAGCGTGCTTGAGGATGTGTAGGTCGCTGCAGCCGATAGATTATAAATGGTATTTTTTATAAACCTGCATCTTGAGGAACAGACAGCATAATGAGTTAAAGCAGTGAGTTACATGGTCCGGTTACTGTTGAACTCAAAGGCAGTTAAGAATTATGTGAATAACAAAGGAATTCCCATAATATACAGTACATCTGCCATGTAGCATCACCTGGGCTTGTATGAAACCTCAAAGTCAGGCTGGAATACACGATAGACAATATCCATTCCAGGGGTCCGGTCCGTTAAAGACTGGCAATCTGTACACAGGACCCTTCATCTTGCAGGTGGTGAGCCCACAAAATGGTTCCATGTCACCATTTTGGGCTGAGCCTTATGGGTAACATGGGTGGCCCAGTCACCAGATGCTGACCTGCACACAAGCACCTTTGGCTCCCAATAACCCAAATCTTGGCAAGGTACTCTTAGGATTTTTGTACCTTTCATTGGGGTATTTAGAATCTGTCTTTGTCTAAACACTCCCCTCAGGCCCTATTTGGAGTTGGTTCAACTCGTAGTGACGTAACTCTGAGATTCACCCAAATCCACACGTAGGATATATGCGTGTTTTATGAACCCCTTTTTTAATTTTTTTTTGTTTTATGCTTAACGTTCTCCGTTGTGCATATGCTATTTTGAATTGCTGTAACTTGAGATGAATGAGGTATGGACATTAAGCTGACATTTCAACAACACCTGTAGTGTCATTCTGATACCTGCTGACTGTCTGAATATTAACATAGTGGTTATAATGCTGGTTTGATTCAATGTATGTTGGGAACTGGGTTTAATATA
>JAOVYV010000040.1:18085987-18097803 GCA_025674545.1 Hassar affinis | reverse complement strand
CCTACACCATACTAATAAATTATTGTGGTCTAAAATGACAGGTGTTTCAGTTTCATTGTCTAACCCCTGTATGTTGCAGCTTATAAAAGAGAGTCTCAGAAACGCAGTCTAATCAACTTTGTATTTGCACAATCATACAAAAAGTGGTGACGATAGCAAGAAAATCAGTAAGATTTACAAGCTCTCTAAAAGCAGCTCAAGACACAAGCTAAACTAAATCATATAATGTAATAAGTGGCTAAATCAAATAGTGTCATGCATCAAATAAGATTTATTGGCCTGTTCTGTCTCATAAGCAGTGGCTGCTGATGAAAATGATTGTGCTAATGCAGACATGGAAAGGGGCAAGCGCACCCTGATCAGCTAGCACTACTTCCTTTGCAGTGAGCAATCTCCTGTGGCTTGATCATGAGAGATTACCACTTGGGTGAGATTGTAAAAGGTCAGAAGTCACCCCAGTTCACCAGATAGGGTAACAGGGTCAGAACCACGGACCTACAAATCAATGTTTCACACAATTTGGGATTACGTGGATACTGACATATATATGTCTGTATGTCAGCCTTTGCTGTAGTATAGAAAATTGAACAGATGCAGTGTCTACAGAAGTGAACGAGAACAGCCTTCTCTGGTACATTATGATCTGTGCACATCACAAATGCAGTCAAGCTTTACTGCACATGAATTAGCCTGAGTGCACTGGCACAATATTCAACACCTTAATAATTCTACTTCTGTTTTACTGAAATCCAGACTTATATCTAAATCCCTAATGAGGGATGCAAGGAAAATGAGTGAGCAAGCAAGAAAACTCTCTGAAATGACATGAGGAAGAACCCATGAGTAGAAACAGTCTCAAAAGGGAACCCATCCTCTTCTGGGTGACACCAGATAGTAGCATTCTGATCAATAAAGTATACAGTTGTATAGAGAAAAGGCAGCAAGCCTACATCTGTTAAAAGGATACAGGATCCACATTGTGAATATGGGTCTGAGTAATGATTCTTGTATTAAATTACAGCATATTCCGTAAACATGGATTACTCCATCACATAATCATTATTTCCATACAAATGACAAAAAGCCAGATCATAAAGTGAAACTGAACTGAAAATTACGGCTAGTTGACCACATTATTAGCAAATTATGCGCACCTACGGGCATCATTTAAAAATGAGCATGCATTCATAAAAACTATATTGCACTATATTCACTCGCATGCCTTCACACACATATGAACTTGAGTGACACCCCATTTTTAATCCATAGGGTTTAATATGATGTTGGCCCACCCTTTGCAGCTGGAACAGCTTCAACTCATCTGGGAAGGCTTTCCACAAGGTTTAGCAGTGTGTTTATGGGAATTTTTGACCATTCTTCCAGAAACACATTCACACTAATTAATCTCAAAGGTGTTCTAACAGGTTAGGTCAGGACCAAACTCGTTCGTCCATGTCTTTATGGACCTTGCTTTGTGCACTGGTGTGCAGTCATGTTGGAACAGGAAGGGGCCATCCCCAGACTGTTCCCACAAATTTGGAAGCATGAATTTGCCCAAAATCTCTTGGGATGCTGAAGCATTAAGAGTTCCTTTCACTGGATCTAAGGGGCTGAACCCAACTCCTGAAAAACAACCCCACACCATAATCCCCATCCACCAAACTTTACACTTGGCACAATGCAGTCAGACAAGGACCGTTCTCCTGGCAACCAGCAAACCCAGACTCATCCATCAGATTGCCAAACAGAAAAGAATGATTAATTACTCCAGAAAACATGTCTCCACTGCTCTAGAGTCCAGTGGCAGTGTGCTTTACACTACTGCATCTGATGCTATGCATTGTGCTTGGTGATGTGAGGCTTGGATGCAGCTGCTCGGCCATGGAAATCCATTCCATGAAGCTCCTTCTTGAGCTAATCTGAAAGCCACATGAAGTTTGGAGGTCTGTAGCAATTGACTGTACAGAAAATTGACTCTGGCAACTGTGTGCCTCAGTAACCGCTGACCCTGTTCTGTCATTTTAGTGGCCTACCACTTCTTGGCTGAGTTGCTGTCATTCCCAATCACTTCCACTTTGTTATAATACCACTGACAGTTGACTGTGGAATACTTAGTAGTGAGGAAATTTAACAACTGGACTTGTTGCACAGGTGGCATCCTATCACGGTACCACACTGGAATTCACTGAGCTCCTGAGAGCAACCCATTCTTTCACAAATGTTTGTAGAAGCAGTCTTCATGCCTATGTGCTTGAGTTTATACATCTGTGGTCATGGAAGTGATTGGAACACCTAAATTCAATGATTTGGATAGGTGAGTGAATACTTTTGGCAATATAGTGTATGTTAAAAAAAATTATGCATTCTTACCAAAGCAGGAAAAAAGGCATAAAAATATCTTATTGTTACAGTGATGTTTTCTATGATTTCTCACAATGTTCAGCTAGAAATAATGCTGAATATTTAATGTGTGGTATATGGTATTAAACATGAGCTCATTCTGATATGACAGTATGGTGAGATAACACCCTGGTATCAGTTCCATCCTCCAGTAAACAGTGTTTCTCGAGTTTACTACAATATCCTGACTCAGGGGACAATAATATATGAATTGTGATCAGATTGCCCCACCCAATATGTTTTCATCAAAACAAATAAGCATAAAAGAGACACGGAAACTCTCAGCCTCATTACCAACGTACGAATTGCTCTCATATGCTGCACATATACGTCACAAAAACATAAAATGGCTCTATAAAAGAAAGGATGCGTAATCAAACACATAATTCCAGTAATCTAGCTCCAGTGCAAATGTCAAAGCGATATCCCAAGCTGAGACATCAGCTATCAGTGATGGTGGATTATTTCCCTCACTTCCAATGTAGACAAAACTCATTACTTTTGTACCATCCGTTTTCATTGGATGACTTGTCATAAAATAAATGAGATCCGTTTTGTAGGAGGAGCTGCCAACCATCTCGTGTCTTTAATGAGGGATTTTAAGCCTCATCTGTTATCAGAGCCGTGTGCTCTATTATTTTACTGGCAGTATTTTCCCTTCAGAAGACAAACACACCATGTTTGTCGAGAGTTCTGCCCACCTGCTGCACACCTGCCCTCTGACGGCCACTCAGCCTTTGTTTTCCTAACAGCCAGGAAACAGGGCACTGTACCATTATCAACATGGGCTTTTTCACAGAACAAACTTCTCAAAAAAAAAACAAAGAAAAAACACAACAGTCTAGAGTCTTATGTACACATACTGTACACTGTACCCAGTGCTTAAGCACATATAAAAAAGGAAAATATGAAATTGTATTACATTTTACATTTTATGACAAAGTTGTTCAAAAATCGAAGAGGTAAATCTAACTGTATTCAAAGTTACTAATCTTCAGGTAGAAAATCCCTGAAACAAAAGGTTCAACATAGATTGTGCAGTAACTCCCACCAAGACATTTCAGAACATAATTGACTGAACGTGGTAAACTAATGTGGCAAAAACATAATTTTTATCACTGGGTTTTCCCAAACCTCATCTCACAGAGCAACAAGCAGTAGTAAATCACATAATGAAATTTTTTTTCATTCAAGTAAAATCCTACACCAAACATATTATGAGCGGATAAAATAAAGAGTTCCATCTCACGTCCCGCTGAGACCAAAGTGTCACTGGAATATTAAAAAAAAAAAGAAAAACAATTTCTACAAAAAATTTCTAAATGAAATTCTTTGCTCAAGCAAACAGCCACAAGGGCACCTTTTTTATATAGCGCATTACAAGTTGACATAGGGACAAGCTGGACAGTATACCAAAGACATCAAAATACAACAATGTAAAGTGAAATTATGTTCTGGGTCTGCATGCGGATGACACATATTCAACTGAAATTCTTCAATTAAAACAATGATATTTAATACATCTATTTCAATAAATAAAATACTCATTTATGATATTCTTAGTAAGATTCTTCTGATACTAAAAGCTTGATTTATCATTTTATGATCTGCGTGTCACAGTTCAGCCTCTGCTTTCCATCACTTAATGAAGGAATATAGAAATGCAGTGCTCATAGGCAGATGCACAAAGCTACATGCTTTCTGGATGACCAAAATAGCCGTAAAACCTCTGCTATGTACTACTTTTGCCTGCATTTAAACTGCACCAATGGGATTACTCCCTGTTAATGCAACTATCCACACACATCCTCATCTACAAACCTCTGAACTATGAGTTCAAATTTAAATATAGCTGTTTTTCAGGGGGTAGTGTTAGTGCAGTTGGACAGAGGGTTTTAAACAGGATTATGAAATATAACAGTGTTTGTATGGCTTGTGTGAAGCATGTGTCCTAATTTCTGTGGCAACAATGCAGTTTTCCTCTCATAAAAAGGAAGGCACATGTTCCCGTGTAGAAAAAATAAGCAACAGCGAAGCTAGGAAGCAGTTAAACCTACACGCTTTACAATGTCCAGTTGTAAAAAGGCAACATAAATGTGTATTTTGTGTGGTTTATGAGTAGATCCTCATTTCATGTATGTTTTAAGCTACCGAATTTTATGATGTAAGCACACAGTGATTCCAGTGCATCATTGCCAAGACCTAGAAAACAATGTAAACGCTAGAACCCTTACAGGGAATGCTGTTGTCTTTCTCTGGGAACCGGTAAAGAGTCTGTGAAAAACCTGACAGTTCAAAACTATACGTTTTTTTTTCAAGGAAAGTAAGAACCCTATACAAAGAACATTCGAAGAACCCTTTTTAAGAGTGTATCATAACTGATAAAAGACAAGCGACAACAACTGTTGCTTTGATGAATTACTAATTTAAATATTGCTTTGTGAGGATTTGAGTTTTAAACTACATATTTATCCCTACCTAATTATTAACGGTACATCACAAGATGAGAGTGAAGCTTATGTTCTTATGGCTCTTCTTTATGTACTGATTACTGAATCATGTCTTCTGGGGCGAGGGTGGATGTGGTCTGTGATTGTGGTGTAGCTTTTATGAAGCCAAGGTCAATAAAGTTATATATATTCTATTACCAAATTGGAAAATTGTGACGTCAGGATTAAAAGGTTCTGTCTGCTATTCAATTTGAATCCAGGCAGAACCTTATCATAGTAAAGTCATGTAATGTCTTAAGCAGAACTTGTGTAACTTCAAAGGGAACAAGTGCAAATGCGCCCAGCAGTAGGTGATAGGCTACAAATGTATCATTTATTAGTTTTTAATAAAATGTTATATCGGTGACGCCTCAGTCTGCGAAGGAAACTAAGCTCAGAGCTCAGACTTACCTTCCCAGAGGAGCAAGAGGACCAGGACGGTGTCTGGCCACAGTGTGAAAGCCCGCGTCCTACCCATGCCGCACAGTCATAAGGCAAATTTCGCAGCAGCCGGTAAATCAACACGATCAAACGGGAAGCGCTTTTGTTTTGTGGTAAAAAGCAGATCCAAATGTTCAAAGGTAAAACGTTGTTATGCAGGAGTCCAAAGAAGTCCGTATGCTGAGTATCCCATTGACGGGCTGCTGAGAGGGTGCTTGTGTGTGTGTGTGTGTGTGTGTGGCGACACGCAGGGGGAGGATCAACTCAAGCATGATGTTGAGCGCACACGCAGCTACAGCATCACCCACGTCCCCGGGTTCCCTAAACAAAGCCTTACAGACTAATAAAAGGAGATTAAAAACATATCATAATCATAATCAAATCAAAGTTCCCAGATCTAAATGAACTCATACACTGTGGAGTTTACCCATACAGGGTTCATGTGGCATCACAGGTTTCACTCCATTCAGCTACGTTGTCTGGGTTTTTGCTGTGTATCTTAGGCTGAGCAAATGAGCCCAGGGCCTGAATGACACCAATCCATCAGTCTGCTTTAAGTTAGTCTGGGTGCTTCTTACAGCCAAAGAACACATTTCCCCTAAAGTCTGCAACATTTTCATAGGCAACTGTCCCAATACAGAATACTTGTGTTGGCTTTCTCAGGCGAGATGGAATCACTCACTGAACTTAGGAACAGGACAAACAGAAAAAGCTTATGACAGTAAACATGGACAGTAAACAGGGAAACAAGATCTTGCACTGATAGCAGAACAAGACTGCCAGATGGAAATGGCTGTTGAATAGAAATTTCAGAGGTTGTTTGTGCTGTTGTTTATCCCATGTATAGGCTATAAACTAGGTCTAATGTTTATTCTATGATAATTTCATTAAAAGACGTATAGCATAGTCTAGATCACTTTCTTACCTTTCAGTGATGAATGTAAAAAATGTAAAAAAAAAAGGAGAAAAATAAGTATAAGTTGTATCTCTAGTCTTGGCTTTCAATAATAATGACAGATTATTCCAAATCTGTATGCCTAATAATAATAACAATAATAACAATAATAAAAATGATAATAGCAATAACAACAACAACAACAATAATAATTATTATTGTTGTTGTTGTTGTTGTTATTATTATTATTATTATTATTATTATTATTATTAGTAGTAGTAGTAGTAGTGGTGGTGGTGATGGTGGTGGTTTAACACACTCCCAAATAATAAAATTGAAAGTAATAGGCAGTAGGATTTGTTCTGCTTATTTTACAAGACCTTTGTGTCATATCTGGTAATTCCTAGGTTCTAGCTCAACAATTATTCCAAATCTGCCTCAGATAAGCACAAAAATTTAACAAAATATGATGGCTCATTAATATTTATCAGAAGCTGGGTGTGGGTGCAGTAGTACTGGTCGTGCATACGTTATAGACTAGTATTAAGGCTGAACTCAATACAGCTGAGCAAAATGGCATGCTAACTGATTGCCATGGTAGATACAGACGTCCTATGCTGGAGATCAAACCAGTAGAAAGACCAGTAGTCTGCCAAGTGGTTAACATCTGCACTGTTTACACACCCAGCATGGCAAGTACTGTATCTCTCTACTAAAACACTGTATGTCCATACTGCAGGTACCTAGACAAGGCTTTGATTCTCAGGTGATAAATGATCACCTCCTTCTGTCTCAATGTAAACATGAGGCAGCATGAGGCTACCTATAGTACATATATATTTGATACCTCACATTATTCTAGTGTATACCTCACATTATGCATACGGAGAAATTGGGTTTCCATAATGCTGTGTGCGTTGGGGAGCACCATAAAGGGACTCTGTCGTCTAAAGAGCCATATAAAGTGACTATACAGGAGTACCTTGACTTCACCATATTCTACGGACTGAATGATCAGCGCATCCTCTATAAGAACAATGTCAACACATGGAGTGATTGTGATCCTCAATAACGCATGATATCAGCACTACTGTCCTACAAGATGTACTATGAACCTTCCAGATGACTATGATATACAGTCTCCACTAGTTTAGAGGGAATCTACCCTGGTGGAGTAGAATGTAATAAAGTAGAATACAAGTGTACATGTGTAACTATGGTTTTATAACTGAATGGAGGATCATCATGTCACCTGGGCCACTCAGGTTGACGATAATAGTAAGAGGATGAGTGTGATATAGTGGGGCAACCCAAATGGAGTTGTATTCATGACTTTGCTATGGCAAAGAAATGAGCACAGGAAACTTTCTACTAGTTCTGACTTGAAACCATCCTACTAGTTATTACCATAAGAAAATATACAATGCCAATTTTATAACATTGAAGCAAACTATTTTGACACAACTATTATTACTATTTAGTACTATTAATCGATGCAATATATGATTGTTCTTTGTGAGTTTTGTTGTTGAGCCAGCATTGGAAGTGATATTAATCTGTATAAGCTGCAGCCCTTCTTTAGCTGATCACCTTAGTCTCATGATGTGTGGCTCTGGCTCCACTGGCTCTCTGGATATTGGTCCATGATCACACCACAGTCACTCAGTCACTGCTGTACTACCAACGGTCTACTAAAAACAACACAGATATTAAAAGTGCTACATGACGATGCTTTCCCAAAATAACAGTACAGTTAAAAGAAATAGGCATTACACTTATGCACACTCAGGACAGCACCCCAGATATTCAGCTGCATTCTAATGGTTTTTCTAATTACAAATGCATAGGCAGACACTGACACTGACAAAGTTATACTTGTACATACTTCTTTTAGATCGGTCAACTAACGTTTATATATATCTTCTCGTAAAAGTGACTTATGATAATTAACTCACAGCTAATAAACACAAATAATAAATATTAACAGGATGCATAGGTTAAAGATGACAAATAGATTTATTTTGTAGGATAGATATTATTACACAATGGATGAATCTTATAGGGAGACACTGTTTACATAGCTTTACTTAAAAGGGCACATAACCAAACCTAAAAGGTCTATGTTAACAGAGATCGATTTACTCTAGAGTAGTAATGACATGGTATTTTGAGACATATGGTCAATGAAAATCAATAAAGACAAGCAAACACAAAGCAAGATCCATGACACATGACCACAGTGAGTTTCTACTGTCATATGAGCTTATTAAAATGAGATTCTGTTTCACCTCTTGTAAAAAAAACAGGGGCAGTGAATATCACCTGGTCACCTGCTTTATTCTCCCCACCAGACCTCCCCACCTTTCCTCCCCTGTAACTACCACACCACACTACCCATGTTTGAGAGGCCTCATATGAATAACACTCACTGCTCTCATTTAGCAGGTACGTTAGCTGGCTCATGAGCCACACTGTAAGACTTGCATTTGTGCAGCCAATGTCTGAATCCTCTGAAAGCCAAAAACAAAGGCACCAATGATGAGTCTGCCATCTTAACTATGAGTTTGTAACCATCTTTAGGATTGAACCTTTGGTTTGGTCATCCTCTGCACTGACACAGCATGCCAGCTGTCAAATTTAAATTTAGAGGAAGCTCCTCAGGTGACCCCATGCATGGCTAACCTCACTGAAACTTACTGCACATGGATCCATTTGCTTATGCAAAATGAACTTATTGTCAATGGTGATTCATATTGTCAATGGAGAGCCAGAGCGTTGGTTAATACAGGAAGCACAGCCTCCATTCCCATTCACACTAAAGGTGTACTGTGTGTGGTGGCCACTGCAGTGTGCCAAGACTGTGCATGGCATCTCATTGGGGGCTCACAAATGTATTACAAACTTTCTGAAAGAAGCAAGGCACAAAACTCAGCTATGCTCCTCAAGAACCTAGTGTGGGATCTGCCCGATTGTACTGGAGTCCCTTATGGCCTCCCCTTATGAGCCCATGCAGGATGCCAAACTGAAATGAAACAGAAACTTCTTTTTGCTAGTTAACATACTGGGAAAAAGAGTGGGATAACAGCATGCCTTGGCAATAACATACACTTTGTCTCTTGCATACACTAATGGCCATATAATTTGAGGGTTGCCTTGACCTTAGGCAGACATCTGGGATTCAAAGTGAGATGATCTCTTCATTTGTTATTAAGGAAAGACACAAGGATCTCCTCTGTCTAAACAGTGACTTGACCACTTGAAGATGGATGTCAGTGGCATTGAGCACCCAACATGGCTCTCTACAAGGATTGTCTCCTCCTCATGGGCATCACTTAAAGCCATGCTGCTCCAGGAAGCCTGCACAGCTTTTACTCAGGCATCACTGGCTTGTATGGATGCAAAAAGGTGTCCAGGTAATATTTATCACCTCTGGCAGTTATCCTGTGTTCACAGAACTACATACATAACTAGTGATAGTGTTTGACTATGCTTAAACATTAATGCTAGCTATACATCTGGTTTCATGTTACATTCATTTTCTGATCCTAACAAACAAGACAATTAAGTTTTTAAAACCCATAATTTTCAGATTTTTTCTGTGGTAACAAATATGTACACACAATGAGAAACACATACCCATTATGATCTGTAGTTTATCAATGCTTATTAGTCCATTTCCCATATTATTTAATCAACTTCCAATTTAGGCCTACTATAGATAATTGGACCAGGCCCAAATGAAAAGCTTTCTCCTAAACTGACACACAAGAAAATTTTGGGTTGAATGTTTAGTAAAGTAGTGAAAGATAATACAAAGGATTAAAACCTGAATAAACGTATTATAGGTATGCAAAAAAAAAGAAGCCCTGGAGAGTCCCATCATGTCTGTTCAGTAACTTCGTCTTACATGAGACCAGACATAATGCAGTTTGTTAATGTGGGGACTTCTGAGAGTGTTCCATGTAAAGCAGCTTCTGAGAACTCTCATGCAGAGAAATGAAATCTTTCCATTCTGACTAACACTCCCTTGATAACCACTCACATCTGGGAGAGAGATTGGAGATGCATCTATTATTCAAATTTCTTTTATCAGAGTTAATAAATGAAGCTTGGTCTGACTTTGCCTTATTTGATGAAGGTTCGCTTGTGAACAAACCTAAGATCCAAGAGTGTAATCTTCCTGATTTTGCATTAGCGAATCTGAAAAGTGTTGCCCTTATTAGAGCTACTCCTTGGTGAGCAGTCCAGCTTGACCCCTATTAAAAGACTGTCAGCTGAAGAGCAGATGGTACTCACTCTCTGTCTTACAGCCCTGAAGGGAGGTGACTATGGCAACCGCTTCAAAATGGTCACCCCTGAAGTGGCAGAATCACTTATTCTAATTTGTTAAGTACTACTTCAGCCCCATTGATTTAATCACTACATTCAGAGTCTTATGCAACGGACAACAAATAAAAAATACCAGGTGTCTGCAGAAGACAGTAAATCAGAGAGGCAGGTTTCAGTACAGACACCTATTTACTAATTGAGAACGGGAATATTCTACATTCAGGTTTATGGATTAAACTACCATGTCAAGGCTAATAGAGAATTATTAAGTTGAATAAAATAAGACAATATGAGGAAGTTAGATCATCTACCCAGGTTAATAGTTGCTATTCATGATCAAATGAAAGACAGTTTTAGATTTTGAGGAAAAACTGTTTGCGGTAAAGCAAATAGGCGATAAAGATCCAGAGTGCAGTTCCCCACAGGCTCTGAAACAGTGGCTCCCAGTGACTGTCCTGATAGCGCATCTCCCAGCTGAAAGGAAAGTAAAAGCCCAGCAAAGAATGGCCCACGTATACCAAGATGGAGTTCATTCCTGAAAACCAGTTCACAATAAATTAACAAATTATTTTGTACATAAAATATATTAAGACATTAATAAAAAAGATTTTAAGAAATAAAAAGATATCAAGTAAGACCTGGTATCTTAAGTAAAGTATTAAAACTGCTTTAAATAAAGAACCAATATAGCAAAATGTGATGCATTTTAACGTGAAAAAATTAATTATGAAATGAATTATGAGTTTCTTGCTTGTCCGCACCAGGATAAATGAAAGGCTGGCCACCCCACCATCTCTTAACGTCCACAACAAAATACATCATACCCAGCAACACAAAGGACATGGAACCCATGCAGGAAACATAGGACAGAGACCTAGAAAATGAGTGAAACACAAAAGGATAAATGTAGAATCCTAGAAAAATTGTATAAACGTTAATTGTAGAATGGATTGCGCTTCCGGCTGAATCTAAATGTTTTCTTATCAAAAAGCCCTTAATTATCAAATGAACCCTTAAAAAACGTTTGAACAGTGTAGAGGATAAGTGTAGATGTGCATTTTTGTCTGTTTCTTGTTAGTGCTATTCAAATTATTTGCTGTTTAGTTTTTTAATTCTGACATTCCAGAAATAAATTAAACGTTAAGGTACTTTAGAAATCTTATCACACGGTGGCTCGGTGGGTAACACCGTCACCTCACAGCAAGAAGGTCCCGGGTTCGATCCCCGGGTGGGGCGGTCTGGGTCCTTTCTGTGTGGAGTCT
>JAOVYV010000040.1:18023277-18049517 GCA_025674545.1 Hassar affinis | reverse complement strand
CGGCTGGGCACCGGCTCCCCCGTGACCCCGTAACTGGGAATAAGCGGTACAGAAAATGACTGACTGACTGACTGACTATATATACTGTCATATTCAAAGCTGCAGTGTAACTCAAACATCATTCCACTTACCACACTTTATCTTTAAAAAAAACCTTTCAGACCTGATTATACTCTTAATAGACATCTGAGCTAGTATCACAATATATTTGTTGATGTTATATTTGTTGATGTGACCTTAAAGCACTTTTTGTAAGTCGCTCTGGATAAGGGCGTCTGCTAAATGTAAATGTAAAAGTATCAGTCTTAAGGTGGCATGGGTTGTTCTCTGTTTTTTTTTTTTTTTCTAGTCTCAGTTAAATTATTACATTCACGTCCCAGAGAAAATCTGTGTTTCAGAAAATCTTCATTGGCATTCGTCAATGAGGTGACTTGGCCTCTCTAAGATGGTGGCGCCGTTGACGTGTCTAGCTTACGGATATGCCCTCAGTAATGACTGCATATCATTTTTTTCAATACTTCACTTTGGAACAAAGCTACAAATGGCCGCCGTGTGCCTTCAAGGACCTTTGCATAGAGTTCGGTTATCTGAATTGCAGAGATGACGCAACAGCCACGCTTCTTCCGCCTTGTCTGGCGGGCTCTAGGGTTAGTTTTTACAGAGTCGCATGCGCTAGTTTATGTTCCCTACCCGTATTTGATAAGCCCCGCCTCCTGCTGTAGAGCTCGTTAGCAGGTGGCAAATGAACGTGGGGGACTGCGGCTAAAGGTGGGATGTTGTCCAATCGTCGCGCAGGGGGCGGGGTTTGTGGAAACACGGGTTATGGGGACGTGTTTAATGCCGAGCAGGAGATACAGAAAGGCAGGAAAGCAGCTGTGCTCTCACTGAAACATGGTAGGTCCATTATTAATCCTGCAACTTCAGTTATTATAATCAGCTGTGCATAGCTCATAGCGTGCTCGTTGGTGCACTTTATACTGAAGCTAAACAGGAGACGATACTTTCTTTCATCCACCTGTTGCTGTTGTTTCTCTGCCAGGTTGTTAATATGCAGAATTGATTTACTTTATATCACTGTACACTAAGGTTTTCTAACCTGTCTGACTTTATGTAATCACAGCACATGCTATGACAGTATAACATTTTCAGACGTTTTGGTTATGACGTCGCAGATGATCTTGTTGCTAAGAGACGTGTTGATGGACGTGTGACGGTGTTAGCAGCTTCATTGTGTCACATTTGCGAGGCGCGACACAGCTGCTACACACACACACACACACAGAGGAAAGTGCTGATGCTACTCGTTCAGACTCAGATACAGTCTGCTACTTTATTACAGAGCAAATACCTCAGAGTCATTCACCACTGAATGCCTAAACTACTATCCATCATAGAAATGAACTACTTTTTTCATGGAAGCTTAATAACATCTTTCTGGCTCTAGCCTTTGTAAGTAGGATTAGGTGTTAAACTCGTGATGTTATAGGGCCCCTGTATGGCATTTGAAAGGGAAAGGGAGAGGGATAAATAACCAGCCTGACCTCCAGGGAAAAATGCTGAAAACACCTACAAACTGGAAATGCAAGTCATCATTACATCCAGATGTTCTCCAGGTCATCCAATCACAGAGCTTCTTTATGAACCGCCCCCTGCTGAATGACCCTAGCTGTTGTGTTGCTCTTTATTTGAATGTATTTTTTATTTTTATTTTTTTTTACAAATAGACAATTTAATATTTTATTTATACATATTAACATATCCTTAGTGGTAATAAATGTCATTAGAGACAACATGCAGTATGGTTGGAAATAATTTGGTGTGTAACCTCAGGTAAAATGGATGAAGTTGCCAGTATTCTGCAATTATATTACATTTATGGTAACACAGTAATGCAACAGGTAACACTGCATGCTTAAAGCGCTAGGCTCCCAGTTTTGAACTTGAGCCCTGTTTACTGTCTGTATGGATTTTTACATGCTCATTCCATGTGGATGGGGGTTTCCTTGATTACATGGATTGACTAAAGATAAATGTGTATACGTGTGAATGTGTGTGTATGGTGCACTGTGATTGTTATGGCGTTCCATCCAGGGTGTGTTCCTGCCTCATGCTAAGTGTTCCTGTTATAGACTCTGGATCCACCTCAACCCTGACCGGTTTAGCTGTTACTGAAGATAAATGAATGGGAATTACATTTATGACATTTGACATCTAAATGCATTTGCAGAAGCTAATGGGGTCTGACTTGGGAAAAGAAAACACATCCTTGTGCTAGAGCATATTGACACCAGTATGAAACTGCCTGATACATAAGTAAATAAATAAGAAAATATTTTTAGTAGTCTTGCTGTATCTTGGTGCATCTAAGTCTAATCATAAGGGGGTGGAGAACTAACTGTAATGTGTCTTTTGTAACTACACAGGCTGGTAAGATTCAGGTTCTGACTTTGGAGGAGAGAGAGCAGCTCCTCCCGGTTCTCCACAATGCACAATGGGCCGAAGTGGTGGGCAGGGATGCCCTCTATAAGGAGTTTGTTTTCAAAGACTTTAACCAGGTGAGGATCTGCATAAATCTAGTTATTACTTTTCTTTTATTGACAGTCAGAATTTGTCAGAATCTAAAACCAAAATCCTTTTGCACAAATGGCATCATTTAGATGAATAATATGAATCACATGAATCTCTCTTAGGCCTTTGGGTTCATGTCGAGAGTAGCACTACAAGCTGAGAAAATGGACCATCACCCAGAGTGGTTCAATGTTTACAACAAGGTATATGAGTACTGTTAAATTAAGCATTTTTATACTTATCATGGCAATGAAATTTCATTTGATAGTTTGTCAGTAACACCACCATCTCCCCGGTTTTCTCTTTGCCAGGTTCACATCACTCTGAGCACACACGAGTGTGGAGGATTGTCCAAACGTGACATTACTCTTGCTACTTTCATTGATCAAGTCTCAATGTTGTGAGGATGACTCTCTTTCTTCTTGGCAGAAACAGACCAGACCCCTTATGTCTCACAGGGCTGAATTATCAGAGCTATCTGTACAGGATAGCCTCATGTTTATAGCTGTAACCCAGCTTTATTTTCTTTACAGTGTACACAGCGTATTGTTGTCTTTACAAACTGGACTTTGTAGAGTGTCTCAACTATTGCGCTGACTAAACAACTGTTTCCAAATTAAAGCAGAGCTTTTGACCCAGTGATTCTGAATTTATACTGCATATCTGCACTCACAATAGTTTATAGTATAATAGTTTGTACTATAGGTTAATAGTAGCCTAATTTTTCCACATACCTTGTACACAAAAAATAGGCAAAGGGGATAGTAATAGAGTTTGAATTGTTCACTGTGTGCAGCTGTCACCCACATGCAAAGTGTAAATCAGAAAATAGCAGCTCTACTTCAATGTGGAAATATTTGTTTCTGTGTTAAGGGTTTAATTTAACTAATTACAGTCTGTGTTTGGCCCTTTTCAATTTCTTTTATGTTTGCATAGTTCTCACTCTTCAATGTTCCAGATCATCAGACTACTTTTAATATTAAACAAAGATCTCCCAATAAACACAAAATGCTATTTTTAAATGATGATTTTATTTATTGAAGGAAAAATACTGTCCAGCCCCACCTGGCCCTATGTGCTAAAGTAATATCCCCCTTATCTACTAAATCAACCATCAGTTTTATACCTCTGTCAGAATCATCTACCTTGAAATGATTGTTCAGAATCATTCTATTTGTGGTGGTTCTCATGAAATTTCGTTCAACTACTCAGGCCAGGGACAGACACTTGTCCCTTGATCCAGATGCAACTTACTGAAGTCATCAGCCATAACACCTGCCTAATATTGTGTAGGTCCTTCTTGTGCTATCAAAATAGCTCTAACCCATCCAGGCATGGAGTCCACAAGACCTTTGAATGTGTGCTGTGTGATCTGGCACCAAGATGTTAGCAACAGAGCCTTTAGATCCTTTATTGCTTAGAGTATCCTTAGGATCAGACTTATCTGTCTAGCACATACCACTGATGTTAGATCAGATTGAGAGCTGGAGATTTTGGAGGCAAAGCCAATGTTTTGAACCCTCTGTCAGGTTCCCCAAACCATTCCTGAACAATTTTTGGAGTGTGGCAGGGTGCTTTAGGGAATACTGTTGATATGAAGGGTTGTACTTGGTCTGCAACAATGTTTAGGTGGGTGGTACATGGTATATCAAAGTAACATTTACATAAATGTCAGGACCCAAGGTTTTCAGCAGAAAGATCACCCAGAGCATCACAGTGCTTCTGTCTGCTTGCCTTCTTCCCATAGTGTATCCTGGTGCCATCGCTTCCCAAGGTAATCGACACACACACACACACACACAGACACAAACTGGTTGCCCACATGATGTAACTTCATCAGACCAGACCACCTTCTTCCATTGCCCCATGGTCCAGTTATGATCCTTGCATGCCTATTGTAGGCACTTTAGGCAGCATACAGGTGTCAGCATGAGCACTCTGACCAGTCTGTTCTGATACCTTTCTATTATAGCCAGCATTAACTTTTTTCAGAAGTTTGTGCTACAATAGTCTGTGAGATAGGACCAGACGGGCTAGTCTTAACTCCCCATGAGCATCAGTGAGCCTTGAGTCACCCAGTTGCCAGTTCGCTGGTTGTCCCTCCTTGGACCACGTTTGGTAGGTATAACCACTGCGTCCCTGGAACACTGCACAAGACCTGCCATTTTGGAGATGCCCTGACCCAGTTGTCTAGCCATCACAATTCAGCCCTTGTCAGAGTTGTTCAGATCCTTACACTTGACTGTTTTTCCTGCTTACAACACATCAACTTTGAGAATAGAATGTTTACTTGTTGCCTAATATATCCACCCCATTGATAGGCACCATTGTAATGCAATAATCAACATTATTCACATGTTATTGCTTATTACAGTAAGGAAATGATGGAACAACAAATGGATGGAGTTTCAAAATACAACTTTATTTTGTGCAGGGTAGTATGGTAAGTGGATATGGTATGGTGTGGAAAAGGCCCTCTCCCTGAGGCTGATCTAAAAACTGCACTACCACTAGAGCCTGCCAAAGGCATACATGTGAACAGTGTGGGTCATTAGCTACAGAAAATCATAACCATGACGGTCAGTGGCTACTCCAGCTTTTATAAATGAATGTGCCTCACTTTTAGGTAGTAATATTGCCAGGCTCACTGGCTTTAAATTGTTTCTGTGGAGGCAAAAGGACAGCTGCTTTAATTATAAAATGCTGAATATGAAAATAAGATTTAAAACATATTCTTGCTATTACAAGTAGCGGAACTTTGCATATTAGTGGTTTCATCTCACTGTTATGATGATGTTAAGAACAGTTGTAGCCCTGTGACAACATTTAAACCCAAAATACAATAAGCACACTTAAAAAGAATACTTACATTATTGAAATATGAGACCCTATATTAGTGATGCATAATGTAAAAACACACACAGTGGTCACAAACATTATGAATACATACAGAATTAAACAGCCGATGAGGTCTGCAGTCATTTTAGTGGTACCGTGTCATTGTCATCTCACTACTGATCCAAGAGCTCCCTTTTTACAGTTCAAGAATATTAACAATATAATTTTACACACGTATCCTCCCGGGATGAAAGGTGAATACAATATAAAATTGCTCCCAATATTAATAAAGGGTTTAAAAAAATATCCCCCTCCCAACCATCTCCCAAGGATTTCAAACACTTTCTCATTGTATTAAGTGGCCAGTAGATTCAGTAATTAATATTTGGGATGATAACACTTATTCCAATCACTGTGATGATAAAGTAACAAAGTTCACTAAGGACTAAATGTATAACAGTTGGAACAAATTCTGAGGTAGACATGATGTGGGGGGCAGGATCCATTATAGCTAACTACCAGTAAATCATGTTCAGGAAATTTTTGAATTAAGACATGATTTAAAAAAAATAGTTATCAGTTAGGATGTAGATTTTTAGAATCTATTAATTTAGAAATTATTAAAAATTCTAACCTTAGCGAAAACCAAGAAGCTTTTTTTTTTTGTTATTCGGGTATACCTGAGTAGTAATTCAAGTATCGTTAGATGAAGTTTTTTAGATTCGATTAGATTAGATTTATTAAAAGAAAAATGAAAATGTAGCTCGGTCCATTTTCATGTTACTTGGTAACATTAATAAAGTTGCACAGTTATCTGATTGTGATCAGCACAAGCACAAAGAATGGACTCGAAATTAAAGGCATCTTACCTTAAAACACTTTTGTGTTCTGTTTTGCTTGCATGAGGCCACTGTCTGTGACAATTGTACTCTGAAATGTGAACTGTAATGTTTTAAGGGAGGTCTGCAAGACGTTAGATTGCAATTAGCAATAAAAGGTTTGGGTGTTTTTTACCGAGTTGTGTAGTTGCACTTAAATATCAATGAATGATTTAATCAGTGATAACCTGAGAGCTCAGCTGGAGCATTTACCTCCAACAGTATGGATGGAGGAATGTGAAATACATGAGGAGTGTCAATAGACCCATATAATAGAAATTAAAGATATAAACACTTTTTTTGAAGGAAAAAAAAAACCTAACAGTCCCTGAACCTTCTGCGCTGACGTTGATACCACAGACTTTATAGAGAGATTTATCTACAAATCACCTTCATCAAAATGCCCAAAGTGAACGGGGTTATATGGCTTGTGCATTAACTAGAAATGAGTAAATGAGTGATTGAAATGACACAAATAAACGGCAGTATGTGAATGTGATGAGTAGCACACGGGCACCTGCAAGCACAGACCCCATCAGTCACGATGGACTCAGTGTGTTTCAGAGTTCCCATTCATGTGGTTCTTCTTCTTGCTGGTGTGGTGGTTTTTTTGGACTTTTTTAACATCAGTGCTGTAGAGGCAGTCCAGGAAGCCGCATGACACCTCGGTCACCATTGACCGATCGGGGATGGACTGGGCCATGCCGTAGATTGCTCCCTAAATCCCACAGATTTCAATTTGTGATCAAAGAGAAATAGAAAACATACTCTATGTAACTAAGGAATAAAGAGCAATGGGGTGTGCTGTTAAAGGTAAATTATCCATGCAACACAAATGCAGCACAGCAACTTTCTGTCAGTAAAAATAATTTTAATTACAGTAGAACACCACGGCACACTTCTTAATCCTTTGTAGTTACCTGACCATCAAACTGTTGTGACAAAGTTGTAAGCAGACAATTGTATAGCACTGGGGGTGTCCAACCTCAGACAAAGGGCTGGTGTGGGTGCAGGTTTTTGTTCCTGTCAAGCAGGAACCACACCTCATTCCACATGTTTAATCAATGGATCCAATCTATGGATCTTGACTTTCAGTAGTGCGTGGCTTGGGTGGAAAGAAATATCTGCACCCACACTGACCTTCTTTGATAAAATTGAACACCCCTAGTACAGGATTGTCTTTGTTTGCTGTAGACTTAAGATTTCCCTTCATTGGAACTAAGGGGCTCAAACCTGCTTCATCATGACAGTGCCCCTGTGCACAAAGCGAACTCCATGAAGACATGGTTTAGTAAGGGTGCGAAGAAGTTCTCGAGTGAGTCATGATTAAGCTAGTCGGAAGGGTGAAAATAAAAAAGTTGCTGCATCCATGCCCTGTATTTAAACCATCTGGCTGTTCTTTCATTCTTTAACCAGATACACTTTATTGGGTTCTTTTCAAAGGTCAACACTGCTCTCAGAATTAGCTGTTTATGAGTCATAAATAAAGACGGAAGGTTTTATAAGTAACATCAAACAATACTGTGAGTTCTTTAGGATACGTGGTTCTATAAGAAGTTGGACTTGCAGATTTTATTGCAAAACCAGTTAAATTTAGCATCCCACCAGAATCACTACATACTGTACATTAGTGTCTTAAATGAATAACAATAGCGTTTGGTAAAAAGTTTAAAAGCATATGCTTAAACTCACCATTCCAGTGGTCTTCTCCTTTGGATTTTTCATGATTATTGCTACTTCCTCTCTTACATCTTTGATGAATTGCTCTGCAACACCAGGCTGTGTGTGCAGCATAGTTACACAAATATGGATGCTGTCAACGGACAAACAGAGATAAGATATACACAGCAAAGCAAGTTGGTTAGCCTCACTGACATTAATATTTTTCCCAAGTGGATTTACCTAGACGGGAACTGGAGAGAATTGAGATTCCAGCCCTTTGAGGTGAGAGCATTGGATAAACGGTAGATATCGAATACGTTGGAGCCTATGGCCACCACTGAGACTTCTGGTTTCCCAAACACAAACAGTCCCTCCACTTTACGGACTCTAAGAAAGAAAATCCAGTGCAGAATCAGTTCATTTGCCAATACTGATTAAGCAATGACACATGAGCTTTGTTTTGCCTGTCTTACCCTGCTGCAATGAGACGGGCTGTTTGAACAACCTTCTTGGTAGCTTCCACGTAGCCCTTCTCTCCCATGTGCATCATGGTGGCCCAGCAGGCAGCGATGATGCCACCAGGTCGAGAACCAGCCATAGAGGGAGAAGCGTAAATTCCTCCTTGCCAGTCAGGAGCTACAAAGTACTGGTAGTGGCGATATTTCTTATCTCTGTAGATCACCACTGAGGAGCCTTTGGGTGCATAGCCATACTATAAAGAATAATAAAAACTTAAACATTAGTAACATCTTATGTAAATTCTATCAAAAAAGGCCAAAAAATCGTGTTAAATGACAACTGGGACATTGCTATTAGGGACGCACTGATTTATCAGCCACACATCAGTATCTGGTGATATTAGCCTTGTTGATTGCCACTGGCCTATCAGCAAATAAGATGACATTCACTGATGGCAGTGGCAGATGGTAATGTGCTGTGTCGCATCAGGTTTGTGCTGGCTAAACACTGTGTTGTGTACATCAAAAAAAAAAGTTTAGGTAAACTTACACATATTTAGCATCAAAATGAGCCCTGAAGTGAGCCACGTCGTTAACCAAATGATTTAATAAATATTTTTCATGCTTTTTTTTCTTTAGGCTTGATAGTGCACTTCCTGCAGGCTATATGGATAGCCAAAAGGGTCAAATTAGTTGCTAGAGGTCATATGGATAGGGAGAAGTGTCAAATAAGCCCAGGATTAAGTGTTATATTATGGATGGAATATGTGGTAAGTGTGGAATTATGCTGTGTGTGAGTGTCTGTGTGTGTTGGTGTGCATCACGCTGTTGATTTCTGTAATAACTGCACTATCAAAGAAAAAAAAAACGATGTCAGCATCAACTATCATCAAAATTATCATTTTAAACATTGCTATTGGCATCAGCCCAGAATCTGTACAACCCTAATTATTATACATTTCTCATTCTGGCTTTTGAGTTGTTTAAATTGCTTCTAGGCTTACATTCTATAACCTTTCAATCAACAATAATGAATAAATGGTTAGCAACCAAACCAGGAGAAAACAATTTTCCACTCATATTTCAGACCTTATGTGTGTCTGCTGAAATGCTTGTGACACTTTTAACTCGGAAGTCGAATGGCTCCAGCTTGAACCCAGCCTTTTCCATGAACACTATAAGGAACCCACCCAGGCAGGCATCCACATGGAAGGGAATGTTGTACTTTTCTGCCAACTGAAAAAAACATTATTAGTGCTTAATTCACATACATGTGTGTGACATCTAATATTTAATAAATGGTGATGTGGTGAACTTGTATTATTGCAAATATTAGACATTATCTGAAAAGCAGACACATTTTTACCTTCCCTACTTCCACAATGGGGTCTATGATCCCATGAGGGAAGTGAGGAGCAGAGCACACCAGCATAGCTGTATTCTTAGAGATGGCTCTCTTCATGGCCTGGATTGACAGAAAGCAA
Organism: Hassar affinis; assembly: GCA_025674545.1. NCBI lineage: Eukaryota > Metazoa > Chordata > Actinopteri > Siluriformes > Doradidae > Hassar > Hassar affinis. The sequence goes on along the minus strand of JAOVYV010000040.1, from coordinate 18,039,629 downwards.
AAATGATCTAATGATTACTGATCATAAATATCTGGAAGTCTATCTCTTTATCATGTGTACACTTCAAGTTGTACCTTTACATCGACTTTCATGGTCTTCTTATCCAAAGGTATATGAATCAGTTTCATTCCAAAGTAGTGCGCTGCCTTGTCAAATGCTGCATGGGCGCTTACTGGTGCAATTCTTCAACAAGGATGGTCAACACAACATAGACATAGTTAGGATAAAACCTTTTAATTTCCAACAATTCTGTAGGTTATGTATCCTCATAAATCTACATATCTGACTATTTGTGTGGCAGTCTGGAAAAAAAAAATCTGTCAGATGTAGCTGAGAAGCAAATAAAGCTTTGAGTGAATTAACAAATTCCAGATTTCAGATTGTATTACATTTTAAATAAAAGTGTCCCAAGGTCCCTACATTTCACCACAACACAGTCTAGCAATGATTTAACTGCTTTACCTTACCCATGATTGTGGCCTGCAGAGATCACTTTAAGGCATTTTTTAAAAAATAATTTCTTTTAATTGCAAACTTGCTAGCTAAGTGTTATTTCCTGGCTTACACTGTAGAGATGGCAGCAAATAATGCGAATTAAAATGGGAAATTTAGCCAATAGAAAAAAAGACTGAACAGTTATCAGTAGTGAGAAGAGATAAAAATGAGGCTACACTTCATCCATAAAATTTACCTCAAGACAACCTCAAAAAAAGTTTTCAGAACTTATACTCAGAGTAGAAAATGTCAAAATATTACCATGTGAAGTGTATCCCCAAACTGCCACACATGTATAGAACAAACAGCATGACTTTATGAAAATGTGCTATACAGGTTCAAACCAAAACACAATGTCGGGGAAAAAAACAACTTACATCTCTGGATATTTGATTCCTCGCTCATAAGCCAGGTCTCTATATGCCTTACAGGCCATCAGAATGCTCTCAGTTCCACCAGAGGTGACCTAGATAAACACACAAGCCATGAAAAGCAGATTTATTACATTTCTCTTTTTTCATAGTGACTAAATGACCATGTTTAGTCCATATCTCCATGTGTAATTTTGAAAGCGACAGTAGAAATAAAGTTTGCACTTTAAGACAAATGCTAATTTCCGTACTAGGTGCTGTTTTCCCTAAACAATTCAGTGTTTGAGTGAATATTTCATCAAGATTAATAATATTCTCAAGATTAATATTCTCATATATAGCTCCCATTTTCAGCTCTCTTCCTGCTTGTTTTTATGAATGGGCAGTGTTTCAGTTATTCAGTTATCTTCTACTCTGGTAGTATTTTTGTGTCTAACTTCTTGCATTACCAAATTAGGGGTTTCACAGTAAGCTTAGTATCTGTTTATATACCACTGCAATTCCGTAAAAGGTCAATATTTTCTTTCTTGTAAGTCTTGTGAAAGCTGTTTTCCTTTTCCTGTTGACTCGTAACTTGACTACAAACTGCTCGAGCGTTTGAGACTCTTTGAATCTTTAATGCTTTACGGAAGACTTTTCAACACATTCAAATAAACTGTTTACAGCAGATCAACGTGGCAACAAACTTTTGAGCTTAATAATAATGTTCACTGCCTCCAAGGTAATTAAATAATTGAGAAATGATATTGTAATAGGTTTAGAATAGGAAGAAAAATAAGTAAACATGGTATTTTGTTTTTAGATGACCTGTAACATGGAGTTTGAGTGCCATTTGTTCAAAAAGACAAACAGGAACAAAGAAGAATACGATTTTGGAATTGAGATGTACAAATAAAAAAAATTGTTTTGTCAAGTTTTTCCATTAATAATGAGTCATGAAAATGAGCTTACTGTGCCACATGACTCAGGCCCACCATTGAAGAGAGAACATGTCATGCGCACCACCTCTGCCTCCATTTTTCTCACTCCAGGGAAGATGTCTGGGTGGAGTGGATTACTCCAAGCAAACTCACCATACACCTGGTGAGAGGGAATCAAGAGCCCAGTCATCAACATACTCCAGTTTTACCATAGTGTGTTAAGACTTAAAATGGAATTTGATCAAATCCTGCAGTTAACTATAAAATAACTCAGCACCTTCACCAGAAGATCTGTGAGCTTTTCATCTCCCCAATAGACAGTTCCTGAGACTTTGCCTTTGGACCACTGCACTTCATCTGAAACAAAAAGCACATTCATTCATAGTCATATGTGAGCATCCACTGAGTAATCCACAGAGTCACTGGGAAAGTTTCTATAAAGGGGATACAATACGACATTGTGTTTAAAATGAAAGTTAGGGAAAAGAAGCACTCTCACACACTCACACACTCTCACACACACACACACACACACACACACACACACACACACACACACACACACAACAATACACACAGATGTATACTTCAAGCCAGTTGTACACTGTAATTAAAGCAGTCTTTTAAGATGTAAACTTGTCAGCTATAAGATGATCCAAATAAAATCTAACCCAAACTCTACAACAAACTGTGCAATAACTTATTCTCCATGTCATATTATATTATGAAGGTCCTATAATAATAGACCTGCATATGAAGGTTCTGCTTAAGTCATCAACTGATGCAATCTGAGTTTGTGTAGGAAATGAGGTCACAAAAACTGAACCATTTGTCAAAGTGAGTATGTTTGTTTTTACATTTCACCCATTTCCTCCCATTTGCTTGCGCAACCATTTGTTGCAACAGCACTAAACTGGCCAGCAGTGAACATCACGTTATGCGTTCTAATAGTGCTGATCTAGAGGTTTTATCTGAGGCTGGCAACTATGCAGTGTAAACCTGGCCTAAGGTGTGCATTTAAATACAGTGGTCTATCAATATTTTGCATAGAGCACAACACTTGAAAAGACTCACTCAGTGACTGGTACTGCCTGATGCTGTCTAGGACTTGCTTCTGTGTGAGGCCCTGTGCTGGCAGGCACTTTGTGTAGCTCATTCCGTCCTTTAGCGTGCACAGGCTCATGGACATGTCATCCAGAGCCTTGTTTAGCTGGTTCTGAATCTTCAAAGGGAAAAGAAAAAAATAACACAGATTAATAATCCGTCCACTTTGTTGATTCATTCAGAGTTGCTTGGAGGTGAACATGGATATTAACTGTGTGCAATTAATGGTCACTATTTGTTCAGAAGCATGTGGATATTGAAGCACACAACTGTCTAAAATTTCCCTTCACTGAAATTATAGGGTCAAATGTCTTCCAGCATGACAGTGCTGCAGTGAGGTCCGTCTTCCAGCATGACAGTGCTGCAGTGAGGTCCGTAAAGACACTGTACACTTTTGAGATGAATTAGAACAGTATTTGTTCATCATTTCCTGCCTAACATCAGTGCCAACTTGGGCACCAACTATGGAACGGTATGTTCAGCAAGCACATATGGGTATCATCGTTAGATATCCACATAGCTTTTGAGTTAAGTTTATAATTAAGTGTATAAGTAAATCGTGGGACCGATATCCATAAGCATACATAAAACATACAAATTTACATATTCGTTCAAGACATTACAGATAAAATTATATGTGATTACGTAATTACAGTAATTTACCTGTAGTAAATTACTGTTTCCTACCAAGCTGAGGATAGGAAAACTCATTTTCAAGTACAGTAGATACATAATATTTCTAAGCAGCTGATGCCCAAATTACATCCTAAAATTACAGTGTCATGATACTAACTGTGTCAAAGGTTTCACTCGTGCTACAGACTGATGAGGATGAGTCACAGTGTGTTAGAGCAACAACAAGGAAAACCTTAAAACCTCTTTTAGGGAAGCATTGAAAAAAGAGAACGACAAAGCACTTACTGACGCGCCAACAAAAGGGATTTTTCTGATGAGTCGAAAGCACTGCTTCTTGGTTCTAGACAGCAGACCTGCAGAGCAACAGACAAGCAGCAGAACATGTGACATATTTTAGGGACAGATATGCTTGAACGTCACAAAATGCCAACAAAACAGTACAGAGCCTGAAGGTGTAATGTTACAGTACCAGACCTGAATATCTTTATACAGATATAAGGATATACTATTATAAATATTACATTAAATATAATAACCATTTTAACAGTGCAAGTACTACATTAGTGCAGCTTTTCTTTTTATTAAAAGTCCCCTAATTCAACGGATCTGATTGAGTAATATCCTGCTGTACAATCATATGTCATGTGACTCTGTCAAGCTCATCTGTCAGTTTTCAGTAAAGGTGATTAGTACTATGCTATATTATAAAGTATGATATAGTAATTATAGAGAGGAGAGCAATTATGCATAATTATGTAAATATCATCCAGATAAATGGTGCCTCCATACTGACAGACGAGCTTGTCACATGACATATGATTGTACAGCAGGGTATTACTCAATCAGATCCTTTGAATGAGGGGAATTTTAATTAAAAAAAACCCCTGCACTTTCTTTCACCGCCTGTCGAAAGTGTAGACTACTGAGTGATACACTAATGCTACACTAAGTCTATCAAATTAGTCTGACTTCATGGATTTACTTACTCTCCTTCTGGAACAGGAAGTCTTTGAGCCACACTGCCGCAAGGGTAGACACCAATGTCGATGTGATGATCTGCCACGGCTCCAAACCACTACACATTGAGTTAATGTAGCGCGTGAACTCCTCACAGTAAAGCAGGAGCATCTCTTTATATATCCCCAAAGCACCCTGAGAACAGAATGAAAACAATACAGTCAGTTGAGACCAATTCAGGAGCAGCGCAGTGGTACGACAGCTAGCGGCATCCCCTCACTGTTCCTGAGTTCCGAGTTTGAACCTGAGATTACTCCGAGTTATGCTCTGTGCAGAATTTTGACTGTTCTCCCTGTGGCCAGCTGGGTTTCCTTAGGGTTCTCCAGTCTCCTCCAACTGTCCAAAACATGTAGGCAGGTGGGTTCATTATCCTAAATTATGCCTAGGTATGACTGTGTGTGCATGGTGTCTTTGATGGACCGGTGTCCCATCCAGGCCGTAATCCTGCCTCACGCTCAGTATTCCCCCAGTTGAGCCACCATAACCCTGACCATGATACAACTGTCATTGAAGATGAATGAATGAACGAATGAATGAATGCTTCATTCCTTTTTCACATACAACTAATTTAAATTAGGAGTGCAAAATTAAAGACCAGGCTTGTGGGCAGCACAGGAAACAGTTTCTGTTGCTATTGTCAAGAAATAGGTCAAGAAACAGGTTCTGTTGCTATGATTATATATTTTTTTTACATCACTTGCCTTAGTGGATTATGTCATATTTATGACTGTAAAGACTACATATGTTAAATAGTAACAAGATAATCTCCAGTTCTTCTTACACAAGTTTCAAGGCAGCAGTCAGTTCAGTGGAAGACAGGTCAGACAATCCAGTAAAAACCTGACATTGTCCTATTAGACATGTTTTGCTGTTTCTTATCAATTATCATAGGACCTATGACCTACTGAACAGCCAGTGCAATATCCAACTGAAACAGAATCGTTCGGCGTACACACGCAAAACTACCCACACAATATTATTCAAGAGCATTTATGAAAATCTTTTCACAGCAAACATTTTTGAATTTATACATTTATGTATTATACTATTATTATTATTGTTAAAAATATGTATTTATATTTTGTTTAAATGACACACGTACACCTGAAGGTTTTTGTAAGTCCTGCACTTTGGGGTATGCACTTCTATCACTGCGAGGTTAGGCTGAAGGTTGACTAGATAATATCTTCGATAACCCCACTTTTATTATAGCTTTTATTATAGCCTCGATATGTCAGCAGATAGTGCTATCTCGAATAACCATGGCTGACGTGCCCTTGCGAGGATACTTCATCAAACGAGAAGATTAGAAATAATCGTCAAATAATAACGGTGTGTAATTACAATACTACTTAAAAGGTATTACAGGAATGACTTGTTCCGCAGTCTAGAGTACGTACTAGTTCATTGGTGGTGTGAATAACCAAGCAAAAATTGCCAGGTATCACTAAGAGAACAGGGATCACAACTCAAACTTCTAGTAGACACAAAAATGTGTATAGATGTGGTGACTTCACTGCACTTTCACAAACTCCTCATCAAAAATGGAATTTGTTCTCTAATCACACATTTCTTTTACTATTAGGATTGTATGAGGGATGATTAATCCTGAGGTTGTTGTAGTCCCTGCCCAAGACCACGCCCAGCGAACAGCGAACAGAAGTTTAAACTCCAAGCTCTGACAAGCTCGACACGGTAAGCCAAGACAAGAAAGCCGTTAAACAGGTCACAGATCACAACAGAAACTGGCTGGAGTGAATTCCCATTGTGACTTCAAGAAAGTCTCTAAACATAACAAAGAGGGTACATATGACCATGTGAGTACCATGAGTCCCTGGATAAATGTTTACATGTGTAGGTTCAATATTCATTCCCCTACAAAATCAACATTAAGCAAGCACTTTCTATTATGAAATTTAACATGCTGTCACAGAGCTAGTCACAGGTTTGGCTCTGCCACAATTTCCTCAAACAGTTCCTCAAAAAATGGTTCATGTCACATCATGTCATTTGTCATGTCTCCTTTGCTTCAGAAAACAGATCAGCTTAGGCCCTGAAGTGTCACTGCTAATAAATATGCTGCTGTTAAGTTATCTTTAGAGGGCAAAAGTTAAAGAGAGCAGGAGTGTTTTTCAAGCAGTATACATGTCTGCTTTGCACACAGGAGAGGCAATCCTGACCTGGGTAAAGGAGATATTGAAGGTCAACATAAGAATAAAGCAAACATACAAAAAACACTATACATGTTTACCTTGTTTTTCATCAGTAGGCCTATTTGAGGTGGCTATAATGAGATGCAGACAATTTAACAGATCATATTTAGCTGGCAAACAATTACATTTCCACCCCTATATATTCAAGACCACATAGTTGAGTTGAGGCAGCTAAACAATTTTCTTTTTTGAGTCTGAAAGCAGATCATATTTCTCAGAAGACAGTAAACACCCTGTACATTCAACACCATGGTTTGTTCCTTCCGCGTTGGCGAATGTTTGAATGAGCTAGAAACTCAAGCTTTATGCAGAAAAAAATGCTCAAAACAAGAAGATCACTGAAGCCCGTAGTATCCGTTTCTATATGATTTCCATAATAGCGTGCTGCATCGTTTCCAAGTATTATGGTAGACACAAATCGGATCATGACAGAATAAACCGTGACTGTTGAAAGCACGAGGGCCTGTGAAACTATGAAACTGTGAAACAGCGCAGTAAAAGTAGATGTGCCCACTGACTTCATTGTATACTGGCAGTAATAGCACTTCCTGTATGTTTGTGGCATATACACAGGGGGTTTCCTGATGGAGAAGCACACAATGAAGTGTTTCAGTGGGGAACGTTCCCACACCACACCTGCAGAAATGACCATAAATATGGTAAATATGGCAGAGCCTGAAGCCAATCGGTTTGTCTCAAAGCTCAACTAACTTTCTGCATATACACAAACACCTTGTTGGTATAGAAGACCTCTATAATAAATAATACTAAACTGTACCTTTGCTTGTCAGTGGATTAGTAGCCTCAGTAGTGCACATTTCTTTGGTGTGTTACCTGAAAATCTTTTACCTGGAAACGTGCAGCAGTACATAAAAAGTACATAAAATGACCATAAATATTTTCTTCTGAGGAAAGATTCAAAGGTGCACTATATTACCTGCAGCTTTAAAGATAAACGATACACACTAAAGTAGACGTGCACCACCCCGTAGACAGGTTTAGCACCTTTTTTTCTTGAAGACTGTGCTTTTAGCTGGACATGAAGTGAGAGAGGTGTTAACTGAGACAGCCAGGGAGAGTCGGTGCATTAGGAAGCTCCAGCAATGACAGAACTGTGTGGTTATTGCTCAGAGTAAAAAGAGTCCCTTGGATGAGCTACAATGTGTCAGTCACTGCCTTGCAACTTTATTAGATCTAATAGAAGAAACTAATTCTTTCCAAGAACCTAACACAACGGATATCTGATTCCTTTAACTATTAAACTGGACAACTCAAACACGCTGAACTGCGTATTAGATGAGTTACTTGTCCAGTATCTCCCGTTTGTTTAGATGATCTGCCGGCTGTTTCCAAACCAACACGCACAACTAGCGTTAAAGACACTTACCATGTAGTCCATGTTGCTCCAAAACAGGCAGATCGGGAGAACGCAGACGCCTCTGGCTCTAGTGAAAAGTCGACTGGTGAGCTCTTTTGTTTGCCTTGTATAAAGAGCGACGGGCGATTGAGCTACATAACAATCACGGACTCGACCTCAGGAAGTGCACACCGGTGGGCAGATTCGCTTTGCACAGATCTTTAAGAACTAGGATTTCCGCCGGGCGTGCAAACTCTTCCCAAAGCATGAGCTACAGATCCGTGCAGTGCCTCAACCATCTACAGACGCTGCCCAAACGCTTTGGTCGCGAGTGACGTAACCCGGAAGAGTGCTCGAGCTCTGTTCAGTGATTGGCTGCTGAGTGCTCGATGTCTGTTCAGTGATTGGCTGCTGAGTGCTCGATGTCTGTTCAGTGATTGGCTGCTTTTATGGTCTCTGTTTGTGTGCTCGGAGCGCAGACTGGTTATAAACTCGGGAGGCTTTGGGCTTCAGGGTGTTTGTTCGCGTTTGTGTGCGTTTATACGTGTGGGCTTGAACATGCTGGTGGGCTGGTGTGGTTTTATGGACATCTACGCCGCCTTTTTAAATGGTGTCAAAAACATGTTCATATTCATGTGGAAAAGGGGGCAGTGTAGCTCAGTGGTTAAGACGTTGGACTACTGACCCACCACTGACACACTAATGTCCCAAAGGTTGTGAGTTCAAATCCCACCACAGTCACGCTGTCACTGCTGGGCCCCTGAGTACAGCCCTTAGCCCTCAACTGCTCAGTGGTGTAAATAAGATAAAATGTAAGTCGCTCTGGATAAGGGTGTCTGCCAAATGCCATAAATGTAAATGTAAAAGCGCCTGGTTCATTTCATGTCTGTCATTAAGTCTTTAACTTATTAAGTGTAGACATGTGTAGCCTTTTATTTATTCACTATCTCACTCTGGTTTTCAGTATATAAAGTACATAAACTAATTTAAAGATCTATAATTGGGAAAATATTAGCTGCCTTAGCTGATGGTCATGCTCTTGGGTTACTTGGTGTGTACTATGCGCTGCTAGAGCTGTTGACTGCTTTCAGCCTGATAAATTAGCTGGATTCTGCTCACTCACTGTTCAGGGACTGGAGTCAGGTTTCTATTCTATTCACCCTTCATTCTCCGCACCAGATCGGGTTTTGTGTCACCCTGTGACACACTGTGCCATCTAACAGAACTCATTAGCCCTGTGGACACGCGCCGCAGGCACAGTCGAGTGCTTTTCCGCTTTTCCAGTCGCTGTGCAATACTCTGTCCACTACTTCTCCTGCTATATTAGCTGGATTTTGACTCCAAGACTAAAGTCTTTCAAATAAACCCTTTTTTTGTAGACCAAAGACTAGTCGTAGGAGGAGCACAAGGATACTACAACCATGTCCACATTATTCTGGGCTGATAATGACCCAGTAGATTGTACATTGGACTACTGATCAGAAGGTGATGAACTCAAATTCCAGCACCACCAAGCTGCCACTGTTATGCCCCTGAACAAGGCCCTCAACTGCTCAGTTAAATGAGATAAATGTAAGTCACTCTGGATAAAAGGTGTCTGCCAAATGGCATAAAATGTAAATGTAAATGTAAATGTGGAAGGTAAAATGACAATGTTCCAACAAGTGTGTGCATTACTTGTGCCACACACTTCCAGTACTTTGTTTCCACATGCTGCCAAGTGTGTTTAATGCAAACTGTTTTTCTGGGCATTCAAAACAACAGTGTGTTATCAGTCAAGGGTACCAAGGTCTTATATTTGACCTCCTGCCAATGAGGCCCTGGTGAGGAGAGCAAAGATTTAAAAATCATGAAATCTGCATAGCCAAAAGGACCATCCATGCAACACTTTTAGGTCACCATCATATGTGTCAATTTGGTAGTGACCACAGAAATTCTGACAGCCTCATACAAATCCTTCTGCTTGAGCCCAACCCTATCCCAACCTTCGATCTCATGTAGTTGCCTTAAAGTGTCCCATGGAGGGAAGGGGCAGGTGACTATATCATTAATACATTAATGACAATATTACATGGTTTCTTGGGGCTCAGGGCCTTATTGATGTCAGACCTCAGTGAAGGTGTTGTTCTGGCTCAAGAGGTTTGTTCTTCCTTGGACGAGGACATGATTATAAATGATGACATGGGTCCAGAAACAAGGGTTTTACTACTTAATGCATTTACTTGCTCAGAAGAAGGACAGTTTCCATCAAATTCTGTGGGATGAAATAATTTCTGTACTTTATCTTAACACAAGGTTATTAGTTTTTAGTCTGCATAACGCCTATGATAATGCCCCCATTACCCCATAAAAAAGGTGCCTTAGGGTTTTCCTTTGACAGGCTTCAGACTCCTACTTCCTTCTTCCTATCTCTAACACAACACTGTTTTTGAGAGCCACTCTTGTTTTGAAGAGCTACTTGTTTTTGGGAGATACTGATATTTTGACCTTGTCACCACGCTATTTTAGTATACTATTATGACAGTATTATGCCACACTCTGTAGTTATACAATAATGTCTAGGTGACAGACATCATTATACTTGCCAAGTGAGATACTACCAGGTTGTTATGTGTGGCACCAGCTCCTGTTAAGGATGCTAGGGTTGCTGATGTAAGCTACAGTAGTCGTTTGGGCTTGCTGGAACTACAAGCTCTTCATAAATGAGTTTTTGGCCTATGGCTGGAACAGTGCACTCCACAACAGAGTCATGTCTTTGTCTCAGTAAGAGGGGCACACCCTCTCATTTGCTGGAACCACAAAGCTTTTCTAATTAAACTGGTCAACTTGAAAACACTGCCATTTCAGAGACAGAGAGACAGTTAGCATGGACATCCTTACTTGGCTATGGAGCAGTGTGATGCCCCAGGGGTACAAGGGGCATATGGATGGCATGCCAGTCCCTCCAGGGATTCATAGACCTATTGTGATTTTCTGGATTGGACAATGTGCTTCCATCTGCCACTGTGCCACATAGAACTGAAAAGGGTACTTAGTGATCAGTTCAGTAAAAGGAGTGAGAGAATGAGATGCCCTGGTTAAGCTTGGCTTTTATATGTTGGAAGCAAACTGACTCTAGGGTGACACTGAACCTGGGATGGATTGATCTTCCATGAAGGTGATTTTGCAGAGTGTACCTTGTTGTGCATGAAATTGTGGCATATGTTATGGATAGATACAATTGTTACTGTTACTGAGGATTATTTCTCTCCTTGGAAATAAATGAATGATTGGATCAGACAGTGCAGTGCTGCACACTAACACACCCTCATCAGTGTCACTGCAGTGCTGACAATCATCCACTGAATCCTGGGTCCTGACCACTGAAGAACAGGGGGCTAACAGAAGTCTGCAGAAAAACAGATGGAATACAGTCTCTATCTGTAAAACTACAAAGTGCACCTGTATGGTCAGTGTAGATACAAGGAGGTGCTTTTAATGTTATGGCTGATTGGTGTAAGAATGTATTGCAGTGATGTGTTGCAGTTATCTGATATTATAGGATAACAGATATATACACAACTATAGGGCCAGCAGGACCACTAGCAAATCTGAACATTTAGACCAATAAGAAAACATATCTATTAAAGTCTTGTTTTTTGCTTTTCAGATTATCAGAAGGTGCTGTTAGAAGCTGTTATGGTTTTCTGATTAACAGCAGATAGTTATGGATTTTAGCAGCGTTTCGGCGTTGTGAGATGAAGTGATGAAGTGAGAGCATCTGACGCACATGCTACAATGACACGTGAAGAACACGTGAGGTCGCTGCTCTACAGGTCTGCGGCTAAAATCAGCTTTAAATATATGGTCATATTTAATAACAAATGACTTCTAAATGACTACTAATTAACATTACTACACCATTTTTAGTTATGGAAAATCATAGCATCATAGGCTTATATAAAGTCGTCAAGTAAACAAATGTATGCAAAAGGAGTATTATAAGTACTATAAATAGAGATGAACCAGTCACCAGCTGGGCTAGGTAGTGGACCTACTGGGCATTATTTTCACCAGTTCCCAGCGAGCCGTGTTTGAAACGTGTTTTATGAAATGCAGTGTAGTGTGTCTGTGATGATTACAACAGGAAGCTTGCAGATTTATAACTGGTGATAATAAGTTCTTACTGGCTACTTCTTGTGGCCCTGTAGTTGGTCTATAGTACACAAACTAAACCAGAACAGGATGCATGCTGTAGCTGAATTGCTGTATGAGAACTGCAGAAGAATTGAGTGCAATAAGAATTCGAAATGAGAAATAGGCCCTATAATAAAATGGCCTGGTGCCCTATGAAGAACTGGCATCCCATCCAGGGTGTGTTCTTGCCTGAGGCACAGTGTTGCTGGCATAGACTCTAGATCCACTACGACCCTATAGGATAAAGAGGTTACTGAAGATGAACGAATGACAAAAATTACCCTAGAGCTTTTTTTAATTATCTACTTTATTTTTCCAACCCAGGTTAGGCGAAGAATAATGTTTGGTATTAAAATAAATGTTAACAGTTCTAAAGTATATGTAAGAATATGATTATGCACTTTCTTTTCTAACATATTGCCAAGTTTTGGATATAATAATAATAATAATTATTATTATTAATATTAATATTAATATTGATATTAATAATAATTATTATATTAATATTGTTGTTGCTGTTTCGTTTTAAATGGACGACGACGATTGCTGTATCAAGGACATTATTTGTTTATTTATTTTCTTAAGGTAAACTTAAGAAAACATGTTAAATGTAATCAATAATAAATAGATTTTTTTTGTATTTAAGTTTTTAAGATCCGTCCATGGTACACCCCTGAGTTCCTCTGTGTTTCCTGTGCATGCCCATAGCATTTGTATATGAAAAACAAATCCCAGTACGAATATAAATATTTTGAAAATACAAATTAATTAGAGGTACTATGTGGTGCTTAAATGGGGCCCAACGTCGAAGGTCCCTGGTCTGAATACACGGTCATTCGCAACATTAAAGCTTGATTAATCCGTGTAGCCCCAAGCGCTTAAACGAAACAGAAGTTTACCAAAGTGCTCTTAGCCATTCACTTATAATTGGTGTATTCGGTCATCACAAGCATATGCGTTATAGTACAATAGACCGACTCTAAAAGGAACCTCGACAGCACATTAAACTAGCATTAGTTCTTCCAAGAAGTGTACTCAAGGTCATTCTGATCTCGATGCGCACACCTTTCCAAAAGCGCACACGTCTCCAAAAGCGCACGTTTTAGCTCACAAAAGAGTTGACATTGTTTGAGTTTTTGTACAAGTGGTGTACATATGGCATCCGGGTTGCAATTAAATGTTTTAAGTTGTGTGTTTTTTTTCCTCCAGAGCGAAGTTTCCTTTTCTTCTTTATATGCAGCCTTTTCCCGTGTCTGAACAAGAGGGAAGATTTCAATAGCTTGTCTGCCAGTTTGGGACAAATGGATGGCAAAAAGCTGGTCAGCGAGTTTTCAGTCTTTCATTGGCCTCTTCATTGGCCTCCTTCAAACAAAAGCTGAGGATGAAAATAAAGCCCCACCTGGTACTTCTGTTTGCTAAAATAATAATAAATAGATTTAATATAGAATTACAACAGATTGCAAAGTGAAGTAGTTGAGGAAGTATTAATCAAGGAGCTGAGGGCAGGTATCACCTGCTCTCGAGTAAGTCTCGTTTATTGTTAAATATTGTTAAATCGCGTTCGGACCAACTCTTTGCCTATATCTCCGATTTCCACAGCAACTGCTCGCCTATGTTTGCCCATACTTTGCATAACAAGTAGGATATTACACGACACTGATAAAAAAATCGGACGACAAATCTGACAGCCCCAAACTCACACCTGTCTGCGTTATCCGAACATGGATCTGGCATCAATTGTATTTGTAAAGCGGTGAGATTTGGTTTACTTTGGATTATTTCAAGGCTTTTTATAACAGCATGACAACATCCCCTATCTCCCTGTCTTATTTGTCTAGTTTATTGAAAGCATATGGTTATCAGATACCCTACAAAATACATATTTAGTTAGACTGTACATGAGTGCTTTTGCGGAGATGTCGTCTACAATGGCAAATATTTTTTGTCCACAGTAACACCCTGACGTCTCTCCAATAAACTAAGATTTATCAAGACTTGTAGGAGAGAGTAAACCTAGGCCAACCATTCACATTTAAAGGTCTTTTATCCTCAGCTGCGAATAGAAACTAACTGCGCACTGGCCTTGGTAAACAATTTGGAGCAATTTGGAGAGCACAGGGCGCACGCCAGTTTATACATCCCATTTAGAAAATAAGTCTATTACTTGTGTTAATCAGCAATGGCACGGGCTATAGACACAATCTATTAACATCATCTTCACCAAAAGACATTTCTACATCTGTTTTTTTGTTTCGTCGAAAACAGACTACGCACCCAGTGAAATAAGTTTTTTGCGCACGAAGACAGTAAATCTTAACATATCTTTTGAAGGTGGTTATTCGTAAATAAAACTCGGTTGTCCAGGTAATCTTGAAATAGAACCATTTTTATTAGTAGCTCATTCACTGAATGCTAATGTATGTGGATAATAACTAAAGCAAAAGTATAAAACAACCCAGGTTTGCACTGCGCTCTGATTTGGAGACATGCTTAGAGACTATAATTAGCCTAAAGCCAGCGCTGTTGAGCTTATGATATAGTTGTCAGAAATATATAATCTTGTAAAACTGTAGACACTCTGAGCAAAAAAAAAAAAAAGGTTCGTTATAATAGTTATCCTGTTTCTGTAATGAAACACGTTTCAGTTAAATGAACTGGAAATTGCGCGAACCTCTTTGTCAGAAAAGCTCTAAATATAGCTACAAATCTAAGTTAGTAGGTTATTATAAGAAAGTGCTCGCCTAACCTGATTGGTCATTTGCTTTCTACACACAATCCAGACGTGCAGATTGGATAAAAAAGAGCACAAATGAGCCAGAGGGCGCGTCACGTCCCCTATTGTCCATGTGCGTTTATATACAGAGTCCATCACTCAGTCCAGCAAGACAAGACAAGTGCAAAAGAAAAAAGTCTTCATTCAAGCGGGCTTGGTACTCTTAATAAGGTAAGACGGAGATGTATTCGAATAGATTTTCAGTTTGAGGTTACATGTTTTGTTTGTTTGTTTGTTTTCCAATATACTGACGCGCTGTTTTACTGTTTTCCTTTATAGTGTGTTCCCCAAATCGACGCCCGCGTTAGTGGAGATATCCAGAGCATCTCACGTTCAGTTAACAGGGGTTTGAGCTTCACACCCTTTAAGCATGACAAAAGACAGAGCAGTCTTCACGACCATCAGTGAATCTAGCCAGGACGGGAAAGCGCCAAGGAGCAATCCGTTTTCACTCACGTCATGCAGAAGAAAGTCAGTAAAAAGTCATCTGAAGGCAAAGCTGTCAGTGTGTGGAAACCGCAGGGCGAAAGCGAACGACAGGGAAAGGCATCGCATGCACAACTTAAATTCCGCTCTAGACGCGCTGAGGAGAGTGCTTCCCACTTTCCCCGAGGACGCCAAGCTAACCAAAATAGAGACCTTAAGGTTCGCCTACAATTACATCTGGGCACTGACGGAAACGCTGAGAATTACCGAGCACGTGGGACACACACCGGGTCTGGAGATTAACGCTGAGCATCCACACGCACCCGGCTCCGTCACTTTACACCGCAGCTCTTCACCCAGCTGGACCGCAGCGCAAACCTACTACACAGATCTGCTCCTGGAAGAATTTGACTGCACTTTTATACAACGTCTGGCATTCGGATGTGATCAAGATGATGCATTTATGAGTAAAGGATTTGATCACTTTTCACACTCACAGAGCTCTAGCATTAGCAGCTGCCCCGTGTAAATTTTTTGCAGCACTGATTCCAAGATGCGTAATTGTCCTTGTCCTCTGCTAATTCTTGTAATAGATCATTCCACGACAAATGTTTTAATATATTGTGAGAGAAAACCTATCCCTCTAAAAATATTTTTTTAAACATTTTGCAAGGATTAGATGTGTATACATGTTCTATCCACATTTAAATAAATTTTGGGGTGAAATAGTAATGCTGTTGATGGTTATTTCACGTACGTTTTTTTTCTTTTAAACTCCCTGTGTCAATCACATACAGGGGTTAGACAATGAAACTGAAACACCTGTCATTTTAGTGTGGGAGGTTTCATGGCTAAACTGGACCA
>JAOVYV010000040.1:17981955-17997766 GCA_025674545.1 Hassar affinis | reverse complement strand
AAGACGAATTGATGCTGTATTGGCCACAAAAGGAGGCCCTACACCATACTAATAAATTATTGTGGTCTAAAATGACAAGTGTTTCCTTATTGTTGTTTATTGTTATATTATTGTTGTCTAACCCCTGTATATCCTACATGGCATCCTTGGTGTTGTACCTCGGTGATTAAGGTTCTGTGCTTGTGACTAGAAGGTTGTTAGTCCAAATCACAGCTCTGCCTGTGTTGGCTCAAGTGTTACTGCCTCTCTTGTAAGTCAAGATAAATAAATGTAATGTAAATATTATACCAAGCGTTCATGTGCACACCATGTGTAAATGCAGTGGTGTACCATGAAAATGTACAATATTCTACAGCGCACCAACAATAGTTGTTTTTTGTCCTTTTCTTTTAACCTTCCACTAAGCAAGGCCATGCAATGTATGAAAGACATCTTAAGTTTTGGGATGGTCTCTTAATCTAGACTAATGTAAAACCTAGAAAGGAAGAGCTTGTGAGCGGGATTCACTAAACCACATATCCAGACGTGTAGCACAGAACCCTGGTACATGACATGTCGGATCCTGTTGATGAGGGTTTAAGGAATGGAGTGTCATAAAAGAACAATCGCAAAGTCTGGAAGCCTGTACTGTCTGCAAATGTTTTATCCAAATGTTTCTAAATGTATTTATCCAGAGAATCTATACCGCTGTATAACTTTATACAGTTAACAATGTTTGTCTTGAAAAACGTCCAAGATGGGAAGTCTGTGTCTTTGTGAGTTACTGAGTACTGGTTTGTGGCCAAACTGCAATAATCACTATAACTGACTATTATTCTGTCCATAAAGTCACGATTTGATATATTCACTATAGTGAACTACAGCTGAAAATGCATTACCATGAAATGTGGCATCAGGGGAAAAATCGCAAAGATGTTGATGGAAAAGTAAGAAATGTCTATATACAGTAGTATGCCAGTATGAAGACTTCAGTAACAATCATTTATATTTGGCCAAATCTGCAATAAAAGTAATTTATCAAAATATGCTTAAAATATTCAGAAGGCAAAAGAAAAATGGACAAAGGAAGGAACAAAGAAAAACCAAAAAAGGAAAAGCACTGTGATTGCTTCAAAGCTGTGAGACAAACAATCCGGAATTGCAAAAGAGGTTGAGCAAATGGGCTATCCACAATGCATCACGTGTTACAATGTATCACGTGTGAAGAACTTGTTGAAATAGAACAAGTGGAAAACACATTTGTTCATTAGAGATGCATGTCAAATATGAGCACAAACATGCTTATTTAAAAAAAACAACAAAGCTCTGTCCAATAGACAGATGACGTGTCAGTGGAGCAATCGACGCCGGAGCTACAAAGCAAGAAATTTCCTTTAACAGTTCCTACCCTGTGTATGTGGCACAAAAATGAACTTCTGAATCAAATCAAATCTAGTAGAGTATTTTATAAAGTAACACACAAAGAATATTTAATTGTTTTATTGTATAAAAATACAAAACAAAAAAGTTGCAACAGATAGAAAAATGATCTTGATTTCACTGTGAAGCAGAAACAAGCATACAGACATAGGAATAAACAGACAGTTGTCTTTTTTTTTTGTACAAAAATATTAGCAGAAAATATCAACAACAAGTTCTAAAGGCATAACTTAACTTCAATGATTTTTCAGAAGGATTAACCAAGTATTTTGAGAACTTTGGACAGAATGTGTGTTTAATATGACATAGCCATTACACAGGGTCTGAGGGTCCCTGCAAGTTCCAGAGAACAGAATTACTTCCTCACACTTGAGAAAGTTTGGACAGGTTTTCCAGAATTCCCAAAATATGTTCGTCAAAATCTATGTACATATTCATTGAAAGTTTTGCTGCCTTTTTAAAAAATATGACAGTGGTGTCCAAGAGCAATAGCTCTGGAGGCCTAGGAATCTTATTGTCATTGTAAATGTTTATTGCAGCAATTGTTCAGGTGTCACCTGTTCCAGCTATGGTATTGGACATTATAACCATAAACTCAGTGCCTCGTCATTGACACAACTAAATTGTAAGATTATTCCAGATAACATTCAGTAAAGCTTTATAAACAGTAAAAATATAGTTTCAGTTGAACACTCAAAACAACATACATATACTATTATCCATAGTTTAAAACAGTGTTCAACCTTTTCTCTCATTCGCCACCATATTGGTTGTAGGACCAGTTGAGGCTATCGAGGTGGGCTTCTGAGAGCATGCTGGTGTGGGAGAAGGATGGGTTCTGCGTGTTCCTCTCTGCTGACCCACTGACTCCACTTCCGGCTGCAAGTCTCATGGCCTCCTGATTGCTGCTGCTGGCTGTTGGATAGTTGAGCACTGGGTAGGACTGTGTGCACTGAAAGAGGGTGGAGTTGTTGTGGTCCAGCATTGCCAAGGTACTTTGCCCTTGAGGCTCTTGTTTTAAATGAAGACCTGTCTGAGGGCCTACTAGGCTATGAAGAATTTCATTTCCATCTTGACTTTGTGAATATGTGTAATTTATCCCCATTAGCCCTGTGCTTGCAGGACCATTTTGTGTTCCTGGTGCTTGCGAGAGATCAAAATTATGCTGCCAGATGTTTTCACCAGTGGGCATGGTTTCCTTCCTGTGGAGAGGCTGCTGCGAATGCTGGACACTGTGCTCCAGCAGCTCCTGCTGAGGCTGGGTGGCCGAAACGCTTTGAGGGTCAAGAAACTCCAGATCCCTTGGACTCAGTAAGGGGAGACTGTTTCCACCCTCTCCAGTGGTGCCTTGGGGGGGACCTGGATTAACTGGGTTGACCTGGCCCACTCCATTACTGGCCCCAGGGTTGCTGCTTACTTGGTTGTAATGAATTGAAGAAGCCCATTGACCTTGACTATATGATGCTGGCGCTGGAGAGGCTGAAGTGGATGGCATCATACGTTGGGGTTGATAGGTACTGTTGTACATGATCTGTTGATTTGATCTCATTATTCCATGATGATGAGGCTTTACATAGGAATTCGGCTCTGTGGAAGACAAATTCATGCACAATAAGATACACAGTGGCGGGTGATGCTTTATAAACATGAAAATCTCAAAATGTTGCTGGAAATCTTTCAGTTTCTCACCACTTTTAATCCTTGGGTTCATCATAGGCGTTTGAGATACTGCTTTTCTGCCCATCGGGCCCACAGATCCAGACGTGAAACTGGGGAAGGACTTCATTAGATTTTCAATTTTTCGCTTCTTTTCTCGACAGCCATACGGATCTGAAAAAAAAACAACCACATTCTAAGCATGCAGCATTCATAAGATCTAGAAGAACATCTAGGCTCTGTGTACATAGTGCAACAACTTTACTATTAATCAGACAGAAAGCCTGACATTCTCTATCAAGTGTGCCATGAGAAAAGTCTTACCTTTGTCATCAGGCAGGTACCTAAACTCCATGGGTTCACTCACTTCCTGGTCAGTGGGGCGGCGCAGCTGCATGTGCACAGTGACAGGAGAGGTGATGGAGGTGTCGCAGTAGGCAGGTGTACGGAAAACGATAGCCACCTGCCTATGTACATCTGCCTGGGAGAAAGAGCCTCTGGCCTCCCAGGTTTGGGTGAAGAAGCGTACTTCTATATCATCTAGTGTGATGAAGCAAGCATGGAAGGATGAGGTGAAAGATGACTGATGGAATTAAGGGTTATGTGGTAGCATGAGGAAAGCATGAGTCTAAATAAATATGTCAATATATAAGTATGCCAATGAATTATAACACAATGGAAATACACAGATGAATGGGTGAATGAAGAAACTGATGATGTGTTCATAATAAATATATACAGATAAATATATATATATATATATATATATATATAAATACCTTTCTGCACTTTGTCACAGAGCAGGAAAATCTCATCACCACCCTTCACGCTGCCACTGTTTTTGTTGACACGGCAGATACGCAGCTCAGCTGTGTTTGGGGCACCTACAGAACAGCCAATGAGGTCATTTTTTAAAAGTTCACTTCATCATTTGGGAGACAAATAGTACACAAGATCATGAGAGCAAATACAAGCATGAGCTGTCTCTCTCTGGCTAGGGTCCATTCTGAACTGATCATGCCAATGCCCTAGACCCTTAAAAGTGCCACCCTTCGCAGTGAGCACTCTGAAGGGTAATGGGTCAAAAGAAAACAGCATTTCAAACACAGTATAACATCATTTTTCTAAAACAAATCCTGCCCCACAGTCACTGACAGTTATGTAAAGTAAAAAATGATTAATTAACACTTACAAATGCGTTTCTGTTCATTTTAAAACTATATCAGAAAGCTTTTTATTTTTTGTTTGGTTATGATTTACTATTACTACTGTTACTATAAATGTACATGAATTTGACACACATTCATAAATAATTTCATTGGTTGCCACAAACATTTTTCCATTTTTTTTCCTTTTTCCTGTGTAGGGTTCATCATTTAAAAATGCACCTGAAAGGAAGTAGGTGAATTATTAAAATATACAACAGACTGGCAGGTCCTGTTTTAGAACATGAGGGTGGGGCTGTTTTCACACTTCCTCTTTAGTGTTTTAAGTGTTTTAAAGCATCTGTTTTAGGGAAGTGTATCTCAGTAACAATGGCTCATACGCTATCAGTGACCAAAACAAAAAGAACTCACCTCACGTGTATTACACACACACACACACACATGCACACACACACACCACTTTTTCCTTTACTCTATCTTGCGTTGTATTACCCAATGTGACACTGGCCCATAAAGCCCTCTGAAGAGTGGCTTCCGCTTACACACTGTACTCACACTACCTAGCATCTCAGGAAGTGCTAAATGGGGCCATACTCACATCCTGTACTGTGATAAGTCCCACTTACAACTGCAAAGTCTAACCCAATATACTCTGCTATGGATGACTCAATATCCTCCATGATTATGTACTTTTAAAGGCATCCACAATCATTAAGGGATCATTCAAGCAAACAAAATCTATCCTGTTACCAATTGTAACTTTTATTTTATATACATACACACAATTTGTTACTTCTCTCACTTAATACCTTGTCAGTGATGACTCCTCTAGTTGTAGATTTAATATGCTCTGTGGCTTGTTTAAAGTTTGGGAAATTATTTTTTATAACCATACCCTGATTAATACAATTTCTAGAACCCTTTTCTGAACGTGATTCAATGTTCCCTTGGTCTTTGTGATCTGTTGATTTAGGTGTATGCTCTGAACATCTCTCTGTCTTTTCAGGAACAGACCTATTTACTGTTGAGATGATGTGACACTTTAATTCTTTAATTCCACACAGTTGAACTCAACTCACGACAGCAAATGGCAACATGTCACACCAGAACCCTCCAAGCAGACGAATTGCTTTAACACTACGTAATGACTAATTCTGCCATGATCTTAGTGACTGAAGGATGCGTTTTGTGGCCACTCACGGTTGTCATAGATGGGATTGGAGATAATAGGTGACAGCGCAATGCTGTAGCATCCAGTCTCATCTTGAAGGAAGACCTGGAAACATAGACGCACCACGTTCAGGTCGTATTCCTCCGACTGCAAGAGCTGCTCCCGAGGAACTGCACATCCAAACACACAGACCCAACAGATATGTTAGTATGCACCAGTATAACATTGTTGTGTATATATATATATATATATATATATACACATATAATCTCAGCACTTTTAGTGCAGAGGTGACCGAAGGTATGAAAAAGCACAGTGCCAGACTCTGCTCTGAGAACGAGTGCAGCATCACCAGAGTCATGCTGTCACATGACAGACCAAAATCTAAGTTCAATCAAAGCAGAATTATCATGAATATCTCAGAGTGACGCTCTCTCTACGTCATACCACTGCAAAAGCTACTCAGCGGTATCCCCGGGTAAGTCACTTATGTACCCACGCACAGCTAGAGACTCTCGCACACTGACACTCACATCCTACACAAAATGCGTGTGAAGATGTTTCTCAGTGCGTGCACATCTGCCTACTCATTCTCTCTTTCAGGAGAGTGTTCGCAGTGGACTCTCTCGCCCACTGGCAGGGTGACGTGTGGCTGACAGCCGAGGTGAGGTCACCGCAGGTGGAAATATCACAGAGAACCAAGAGAGCTCTGAGGACAGATGACGACTCTGCAGTGAAGAGGCTGCTAACCTGACGTTCGGAGCTCTGCCTCTGCTCAAACCACAAGGCCTCAGAGAGGAAAAAAACTGAGAGGGAGAGGTGGATAGATATAGAAACGGAGAGTGCAGAACACACAGAAGGAGAAGAAGACAGAAAAACGGCTTTGTAGACACACTGATACATGAGAGAAGGTAGGAGGGGGTGAGTGGGTGTAGATTCAGAGTGTGAAAATGAGGAGGTGATGTGCGTGCACAGTTTTTGCATATATGTATGTGTGTGTAAAGGGACACAGTAACAAGTCGATCAACGCACATGGCTGGTGGGTGTTGATAGACCGAGCATCGGGGTGCATGTGGGCAGATGGGAGGATAAAATAGGGACAGGGAGACCTACACGACAGACCCACACATATCTCCAGCCACTGCTGTCTACGCTTTTTCTCACCTCACTGAGTTTTTTTTCCTCCAACCACATTAATGTCATCCAAATATTATACAGATATTAGATGAATGCTAATTGCAAGCCATACATCACACCACATGAGTCAAACAGGCCAATAACTCACGGCAGCATTAGGGAAGTGAGATAATTGCTGGCAAGCTCTCCCTTTCACACATGATCAAACATCCCAACTAATATCAAAAGTCATTTCACTACAGTGATGCAGCCAAGAGATGTATTTTACACAGCTTGTACTTAAAAGCTTTGCCAGATTGCTCTCTATGTTGTATCTGAACAGAAAATAATATGTTGCTTTTAGGAAGTAAAAGCCTAGGCCAGTTTAGGAAGCACTGAGCTCTCAGCAGAAGTGAGAGTTATCTTCAAGTCAAAAGGAGTGGACAAGAGGAAGTATTAACAGGATAACCCAGTCTGTCATGAAACGCTGTGTCTACAGTGTCCAAATGAGAGTCTGATGCTTCTGTCACGTACATAAAATGTTCGTAAAAGGTCCCGAGTGGTGGGTTTAAAATGCTTTCTGTGTCAAGTCCTTAGTCCTCCTGGCTATTATAACAAACCATGTTAACAAAGCAATCCTAAGAAGTCTTTGTGAAAATGTGCAACCTGATACATGAATAGACTCTCTGTAACACAGGTTTCTAACCCTGCTCCCGGATTACCCCATGTCCTGCACGTTGTAGTGTTTTCGCTTCTCCCAGCATACCAGATTCAACTAAATTAACAGGCCTGCCTGAGTTGAAGTGGGTGCATTAGGGGAGGGAAAACGCTAAAATATGCATGACAGGGGGTAAACCAGGACCAGGGTTGGGAACCTGTGCTCAACAGGGACAAACCCATGGACATCATAATGATCCTAAACATAATACTTTCGCTTAAGACTGTACCATCAGCGACATGCTGACTGTAGCAATGCCTCTGTATTCCATAGTGTGCTAGTTTTAATTATTTTTAGTTATAATTATTTTTTGCTATGCTGTTATACTTAGGTTTAAAATTCACAAACACTTATGTATACAGCTACACTTTCTCTTGATATAGTCCTCTATTCCTGCTCTGAATAAATTTCCCCTGGTCACATGCCATTTGACACCGCAGCCACTTGTGCAACAGAATTACTAAAACAAGAAGTAACCTTTTTTTCTTTCCTAATGATACTACTGTTGCTTAAACAAAATCAGTATAGCAGTAACAAAAAGGACGTAGTGATTTACAGTGTCACGTCTACTAACACGCATGATCTGAAGTCCCTCTGATCTATAAGCACGATGTCCTGTTATTATCCTTATAACAACAAAGTGTAAGACGGTGGAGAGAAATGCCATAAGATCATAAAAATCTAAAAAAAATCTCACCACTGAAGGGGTTGAGGCCTCGGTTCACTCTCTGCAATATGGCATCCCTGACTTCTCTTCTCCTTACACATTGGATGCCCAGGTTCTGGAAACTATGAAAAAAAATCACGGTCAAACCGAGGATACAGTGGAGTACACTCAGAGAGTCATATCAGGACAGACATTCAACATAGTGGACAGTGGTTAGACAAAACCATGCAGGTTTAAATTACACATTTTGCATATCAGGGAAATCCCCTCAAGCCAGTCCTTCTCAAAAACATTTTGACATTAAACAAAGATGGACAGATTTTCAGGAGAGATGTGTTGCAGTATGTGCATTGTGGTGTGTGATACTCAAAATCCATAAAGAGAGCAGGCAGAGGAAGATGGGTTAAGGCAAAACAATACTTTTTGCTATTTTTTTCCATTCTGACTGTTCTGCTTTAATGTGCATTTGATAATATGAAAAATAAATATGTACCATAGCATTAACTTCACCCAGCGTGTCTGTGAAAGCAGTAATAATCAGACTTCAGACTTACGCAATAACTCTGCGTTCAGGCCCAAATTCTGCCTCGTAATATCCATCCTTGCAGTCTTTCCCCACCAAGTCATGTGGGTGTGGTTTATATGGCTCGTTTTTGGTTACCAGTGACACGCGCACTTTTCCTCTTCCACAGGTGTTCAGAATCTGAGGAAGGAAGAAACATTTTAGGAAGATTGATCTCTGCTTTAAAAAAGATGACCTAGGTATGGGGTTCTACATGATATAAGTTGAAATGCCATATACCTGGATGCTTGGATAAGTTCTGTTATTGTCAGAACTTCTTTCTCCAGGTATACTCCCAGCTGAACGGCCTTCACACTTATACCTGAAGCGCATGCCTCTTTGTTTGGGCTGTTCAAAGATCTGTACACAGGGCTCTCCCACTAATCAGAGACAAAAAAAAAAAAACGAGTTCAGACGGTGAATGCTGAATCCAGTAATCTAGCCTATATCAGCAGCTATAGAAGACCCAAAGAACATAAGGCAGATCCCATTACACAAAAAAAAAGCAAAACAGCCACATTTTAGAGAAACCAGCATGCCAGAAAGCAGGCAATGTATACATTCGCAGAAGGTTCACAGGTCCTGAGAAACCCAGCAAAACTGCCAGCATCAAAACATCTGTACACCACAGCGTTTTTTCCTCAGAACCTGATTGTAACCACAGCAGACATCAAATAATTTCCCTGTTGCTACACCTGTCTGTATACACTGCTCACAAGCCATCTGACGTGCCAGTGGACCACAGGGTACGATTATGATTATCAAAGCTTAATCGCACAGCTGTTCAGGCACAGCTGTGCATGGCATGAGATGCTCAGTTCCTGTTCCAGTGTCTGCTTGTCAAACCAGGACACCGTCATCTCTGTCTGTTTTAGCCAGGTGTAGATCTAGAATATCAGCACAACACAGAGGAGCTGGGGTCTGCAGGCAGGATGCGGTGCTGCCCGGCTCTCCATCAGACACATGCAGAAAGTGTTGTAGAGCAGTGAGTACACACAGATCACCTCTCACACACACACACCTACCTGCTCTGCTGGCAACACACAGGAAGTGACCTACACTACAACATCAGCAAACCACCCATAGTACCCATAGTAAAAAAAAGGAGGGGAGTAGGCAAATAAGCAAGAGGTGAAAGCAAAGGAGAAACTGGCGGGTCAGTAGCAGTTATTAATGACTTACTGTTCAGTACAGGGAAATGAGCTGTGCAAGAAAAGAGGAGAGGAAATCAGTACGGGAAAGAAACAAGCGCACAATTTGATAACGACGCTGCAAATGGGAACTTGAAGTCGAAAGCAGTTGACAGATGTTCCTCATTTTGATTTCCTTCTGCGGACAAGTCTGCCATGAATTTCATAAACTCATCACGGTTCAATCGTATTTTTAGTTTAATAAACATAGCAACATCCTGCCAGTTGTGAGGCACAACCACTATTATTTCAAACCGGTGATTCAATTAGAAATCACGTACAGTAGGTGTTAATTAATCAAGCACAATTACTGTACATATGAGATGTAAAGCTTACTGGTAATTATGATTATGATTCATTAGTGTCAGGTTAAGAGTTTAACCAGACAGGCTAATTCAATAATCTTATACTTACCCTCCATTTCTGTGGACAGCCTGACTACAGTTTACTGTATGTGTGTCTGGACTCGACTGAATGAGTGACGAATGAACGCGATGATGTTAAGTAGGGATGTGTCGCAAACGAGTCGACTCTTTTACTTCAACTCTGGGAGTCGGTTCTTACGAAGCCGAGTCAAGACGATCACGTGACACTCCCTGAAGATTCATCCGTGCTCTATTCAGGATTCTCTGCCGCCGTTAATCACACACAGTGCATCTAAAAATATAAAAGCATCCAAAATAACAGGCTGATTTCTCTGGCGCAGAAAAATTAAAGTGAACAAGTTTTAGTACAGCTATACTGTTGCTAGTGTGTAGTGTACGTGTGGTGTATGGCGAGACAAGAATGAAAGACAGGAAATGTTTGTGTAGTATTGTTGCGTTTAACTCAATAGATTGTATAAGGAGCACAATTCGAGCTATTGAGTTTTTATAATAAGTCTTTGAATAAGTGCCAAATGGGTTGAAACTAGCGGTGAGCCGATTGGGAGCCAAAAGAATCGACTCTTATTGTTCAGCTAAACCGAGTGAACTGCGTCGAAGAAAAGAATCAAAAGTCAGCGCTCTAACGCCAAGTCTCGGGAAATCCCCAACTAAAAAAACACGCCCCTTCCGTCTACAGCCAATCAGATTAAAGCATAAGCTAGGTATAACACGCCCACCGATCACCCCTCTATATTTCAAATGCTTAACTATATATTTCTACTGTTTTACATGAAATGTCAGAGAACACAAGTTACTAAATGGTTAATGGATCGTAAACGGCAGCCGGTTCAAAACCAAGAGTGAAAGCTAAACTTAAAAAAAGTGAATGACCAAATCGAGATTTGTTGTTTTGTCGCTTATAATTTAGACTTTTGGAAAAGTGACCGACTAAATAAGCGGTGTTTGTAAATAAACGTAAACGTTGTAAACACTGTATAAACTCGACAAGATCGATGGCGTTATACGGCACCTTCGTCATATTAAGGGTAATCCCCTGTAACGTCATTCGCCTGCCTACACGGAGAAATGGGAATCTCCCAGAGAACGAGAACAAGGAAGTTTATTTTAAACAATAGAAAAATAAATAGATGGGGATTAGATGAGTATCAAAATCGCACATTGAACAAATAATTCAAACACTCAGGTTACTAGACCCGCTCCAAAATATAAACAAGGAAAATAACATTTGCCGAAATGATGTAATTGACCTAAATGCTGAGCAACCTAAATACACTACGCCATAAAGGTCAGACTAGCCCTACTAAATGTTAAGTCAAAGTAGAGCGCATACACAGAGACAGAGACGGTGTATTATTTGATCATGCTGTTTAAAAAGGCATCCTTTTCTGCTTTAGTGAACTACATAAGAGAGGGTTCCTACGGCAATAACCCTATACAAGACTTGAATGAATGAATGAATGACTCGCTAGAGCTCTTAAGGCAGTTTACTTCTGCTGAGCCTTCATTCCGATCATTAGGCGCTTTGGTACTTTTGCAGGGCAAATTGTCAGAAAGAGACATCACGACGTTAACACGCCCCCGGAGTTCATCCGAATTACAGACACAAATAAGTGGCGCAATAATAAAGAAGCCGCCACATTCCCCCATTTTAGATTAGTTTATCACTTCATTCCACCGAAAGAAAATACAGTTCGCCTATTAAACACACCCATTACACCATAGTGCAAAAAAAAGTGTTTACTCCAGGAACAGAAGACGAAAGGAGCCAGACAGGACGATTCCACCAAACTTCCTATGAGGAAATGAATTGCTGCGTGCACCACGATGGAAATTACGGAGTATATAAACAAAAAGTGTAGTGAAGACAGTAGACATAAATGGGGTTTTGTAACTTTTTTTATGGTCTCAGTTTCAATGAGGCAGAAAACATTATATACAAAAATACGTATTGAAATAGAACTTTTGCCCTACCAAAGAAAAAAGGATACGTGTTTGTGTGTGTGTGTGTGTATATATATATATATATATATATAGTTTGTATTTTCCCCCAAAACAAGTTCAACACAAAATGTCAAAACCTGTCAGTGGAAATGAGGTTTGAACAAATCTCAAACTGCAACTCCTGCAATATAAAAAAGTTATTCGGTACAAATAAATAAAAGGTGAAGAAACCCCAAATGAGTAGCAAGCCTCGTTTTTAATACTTTTTTTAAACTGTACATCTATGAGAAAACCACTGGTTTGTGGAAAGAAAAAAAAAAAGCAATGAGAAATCAAAATTTTTCTCCATGTATCTCTTTTTGCTGAAAATAATACGCTGCTGCCAACGAAACCTCCATGGGAGGCGCAGGGGTGAAGCCCTAAAGTCAGGGAATAAATCTCTCTCACACACAGACACGCACACACTTCGCTCTGAGCTCATACTGCAATATCATCATCCATTCAGCAAAACACAAGCCTACCGTGACCTGCTGTGTCCACCCTGGCCTTAAACAATACCCAACCTCAGCCTTCACTCTTTGTTGCTGGTGTGGGAAGTACACGTGCTAGGTCAGTGGGCTGATCTCAGTAAACATGTCATGTTTAGGACAAAAGCAAGCCCACTGTGCTCCCACTCAGCCTTCAAAAATGTCCTGGTCTAAACACTAATCGAAAACCATGACAGTCATAGCAAAATAATGAGAAGTGGGGAAAAAAAAACAAAAAACAAAACAACAACCTCCTTTACACAAAACATTTTTTTAAACTTTTTTTTTGTTAGTAAAAACTACAATAGAATGGTATAGAAAGATTAACAATGACTTTAAAGACTTTATATACAAACTACATCTACTGTACAAGTTACATTTCAAAAGACGCTCTGATAGGTGTCCACTTAGCAAGTATTTTTGACACATTGAGGCAGTATACATATATATAAAAGCCATAGTCTAATACTTTATACTGATAATGTACAATATCTGAAGGAAGATCAGATGCACACCTGTGGCAGCCTGAAATTAAAAGCACTGATGCTGTCCACAATTGTCTGGCTCTCTCAAGTAGCCTCCAGGCAGACAGTCTGAATGATGGTAAATTAAGATGAAAAGAAAAAAAAAAATCCCGGAATGGCTACCACATTTATCATTACCTATGGAGAGTTCACTGCTATCGGTTAAGAGTGAGTCTGATTGAGTTCTTAATGACACGCAGGTTGCTCGTAGGTACTGGAGAGGACGCATCTGGCAGTTCTTTACTGGGCAGTCTCTGAAAAGACAGACATACACACATCATACAATCTACTTTATTCCATGTTTTGAATGACTGTGGTCATGACATGCCAAATACCTGTGTTCTTGATGTATCGATAGTGGGAATGGGCATAGGCTTTGTAACTGCATTACCCTCCTGTTCAGAAGAGATATTAATGAAGGAAGATTTGAACTTTGACAAGTATATATCAATTTTTTAAGATGTAAATGTGCAGGAAATGTAGATAAACAAATAATAAGAAACTTGTATACATGTTATTAACATGCAAAATAAATTACCCTTGTCAGGCCATCTCCTGCTTCCTGTCCATTAGAGGAAGGAGGATATGGTTCTTTAAATGTATATTCATCAGTGAACACCTGCTGAACAAAAATAATAGAACACAAGAAATGTCAGAAGCCCTTTGAAGGGCAGACTGTACAGAAAGCACAAAACACAGTCTTAAAGGTGAGAAGAATAAAGCTAGAGAGACAGGTAATTAAATAAACAAACAAATATAAATACAGAAACAATTAAATGAATGCATCAGATCCCTTAGTGTAAACATAAGCAGAATGGTAAACCAATCATCATGCAATAAATCTTACTTGTGCACTGTGCAAGAGAATATGTGAACAAGTTACCATATACCACAGCTTGGGTGGAAGTGAGCTACTTACCTGCTCTGTGTCTTTCAGTTTCTTGTGCGGCTCCTCCAGTGAGGGTGAGTGGGGCCTCTTGGGTGCAGCTCCATTCAGCCCGTTGGTCAGATCAGATGAGCTGGTGTTGGGTGGGCTCGTACGCGGCATCACGTTTCGGCCCACCACTGTGGGAATGGTGCTCCCTGCGACAGGCACCGTGGGCTTGGCCGTCTGCGTGACTGATGTCTCTGAGGTAGGAGAGAGAGAACATCAGACAAACCGTATATGACCACCCTTTAGAAGCTGTGATAGGAAGAAGCTCTGTATAAGCTAATCATAACTAAACAAGACATGTTTTCATGATCATCATGTAATTAAGAGGTTAAACAAATGCAAAGAAATACTCACGTGCTCCAATTACTGGAATGGACATTCCTGGCCCTTTCTTTGGAGGAGACAACTCAGAGGATGGAGAGCTATCCACAAACATGAGAGCTGAAGGCTTAGGTGGGGTAATGCTAGTTAAAACAACAGAACAGAACTGAGGTCAGCTAGGAAAACTAAAGAGCAGTAATGTACACAAAGCTAGTTATATTATATTTAGTTACAAAGCTAAACATAAAAAGAAAATTACTTTGGAATGGATTTACCTGTCATCAGGTGTGGAGGCTGACTTGCAGCTTTTGTTGACTGGTGTAGGAGAGCTGAACGGCGTGCCTGTGTCTGTATCTCTGGAACTGTCCAGCTGACTGCCATCCAGTGAACAGCGTTTAGAACCACCACCATTTGAACTGCGATTCATATCTCCCAAGCTCTAAAGAATGAAAAAAATCACATCACTTGCCATCAATATTAGAGAAACAGAGTTCTATTAAAAAAATATCCGTCTTTATGATTTATAATAACTGTCCTGCTCATTTTCAGGAGAATGCCTTTACCTTCTTCTTGCCTCTGTGCACCAGTTCTGCAGGCAGGTACTGATGGAGCTGCTTCTTCCTCACGTGTGTGGCTTCAATGGTCATGCCTTCCTTTAGCATGTTAATGTTGCTGGCTTGCCTGTAGACTGCACAGAAAGCACCTTTCAGCCAAGCCAACTTTGTTCCGTTAACATTATAACTTTATCCAAATAGTTTAAACTACAGCGATTATGCACGATTAAAAGCAAAAGAGAAAAAAAGAATTACCAGTGTCTGTGAATGACTGGATGTCATAAGTCAGATCAATGTTCACACAGTCAGCGTTCTCCAACTTTTTGAAAATTATTCCAATGAACCACATTGAAACAAAGTCATGTCTGTAAAAAGAAACCGAAAAAACACCTCACAACTACTTCTGACATGGTTAATATATCCAATGTACTGACTCATTTCAACACAAGAGGTCCTTACAAACATTTGCATGGTGTGTGAATATTATGTGAGAGATACTCACTCATTACGGTTCTCCTTCGACCAGGGAAAAGACTGTGGATTCACGTGAGCAAGTGTGATGTATTCGTTTCGCTCCAAATTGCCAACCAGAACTCTAATCTTTGACTCAACAAGCCCAACCCTAAGGAACGCGGAGGACCACACGATTATGAATAACTTCACAGAGGACATTCTCTTCTGATTGTCGATGCATAAACATTAAAAGAATATCCAGCCACAGCAATTTTTTTATTATTATTATTTCTAACATTACTATGTAGTACTGCGGGGACTACATTAAAGGTCACATAATTACAGCCTCAGAAAATGTTATTAATGAAGTCATAAATACTCCTTGACTTTATTGCGATATGCCTATGAACGCCGACTAGCTTTGCCAAACATACGCACAAAGCAATCCAGGCTGTTCTCGTCCCTAGTTCCCTGATGGTGGAACAGGCTGCTGACCACTACCAGAG
>JAOVYV010000040.1:17938647-17963590 GCA_025674545.1 Hassar affinis | reverse complement strand
TGGTGGTGCTGGGGCTTGAACCCCCAACCTTCTATTCAGTAACCCAACACCTTAACCATTGGGCCACCCCTGCCCAACGTAACATTTATTCCCAATAAACCCAATAACCCAATAAACCCAATAATCCCAATAACCCAATAAACATTTATTCTAGTAGACGTAATGTAAATAAAATAAATGCAGATTCAATAATCGGAAATAAAATCAAACAATACTGAAAATTTCTAGACCAGGGGTGTCCAATCTTCAATCTTCTCCACAAAGGGCTGACATGGGTTCAGGTTTTCTTTCCAACCAAGCAGAAGCCACACGCTACTGAAAGTCAAGATCCACTGATTAGATCCATTGATTAAAAACAGGTGGAATGAGTTGTTACTCCTGCTTGACTGGAAGGAAAACCTGCACCCACACCGGGCCTTTGCGGATAAGATTGGACACCCCTGGTCTAGATATACAGATGCAAAAATGTGAAATTTGTATGCACATTGGAAACATATTTGTGACCACATTTGTTTATTTAATAATCAACATATAAATTGGTGAATCATGTTCTGTATATTTATGGCACTGTTCTGATTCTCTCCAATGGTCTATGAAATAGAAAAGAAGGGAATTGTTAGCTTGAAACTAAGTATCCACACTGCCATCTAGTGATCACTGCCTAGTAAAAAAAGGCATGTATTTCTATTTACAGCGCAAACATAATCAATATTGGGACATTATTACAGAATTCGATTGCCAAAGATTACTTTTCCAGCAAACACATGCTGGTATGTTAGTAAAGAAAGAAACTCAATGAAGGATATTGGGTTTTATGTGCAAAAAAAAAAAAACAAGTGTAAGTCTCCAGAACGACAGATGCAGATTCTCTAGAAAATGAAAGAAGACAGCCAGTTTCCTTTCTCTGCACTTATAAATGCTTTTCAGTATGTTGACCAGACTTCAGGTCATCCAAAAGCATGAGTAAGATCATGCTTTTGACCCACCACTTGAGTATTTTATACCTTGGTCAATGAAATGTGTGCTTGTGCTCGCTTATACATTAACGTCTGGGTAGAAATCTGGAAAAATCTGTATAAATATGGATTATGCCTGCACATTAAAGGTATGCGGTCCAACTCATTTCCCATGCAATAATCTGTAGTCCAAGAAACTAATCTTGTGTCAGTGTTCAGTGTTACTAATAATATCTAATTGTACTGCATTTATTCTAATTACAATTACAATTACAAGTCCTGTTCTTTCTCCGATCATCAGCCCTGCAGTTATTCTTTTGAAGAGTAGATGCTTCTTCTTTATTTTATCTCGGGTGCATGCTGCTTCTTTTCTTGTTGACTCTTCAGTTTTCTTTTTTTTCTTCTTTCTTTTCATTCTTTCTTCCTTTTTCCTTTTGCAAGTGATCTTGGCAAGTTTCCCATCAATCCCTTGATATAATTCTGGCCTTTTTTTTGAGAATTTAATTTAGAATTTCTCTCGAATTTAGACAGCTTCTAATCTGAATTCAGTAAGATGCACTAAAATTGGTAGTTTGCTAGTTGTGTGAAATGTATCTATGTAAGCTAGATGATATTTTACACAAAGGAAGGAATGACAGTTGTATTGTTCTGTAATATAGAAAATTACTTTGTATATTTACAGTCATTTCATTAAACTTAACGTCATTTAACTTTTAAAAAATTGTACAAATGAGAGTTTTTAAATCAAAACACATGAATCTGAAGAAAATATCTTTATTAAAGCAATCATTTCATTTCACACATAATATCTCAGATTATACAGCGAGATCTGGATGAATTGAACAATCAATAGTAAAACTAAGAAACAGTTCAAATGGACAGTGAGAACAACAGAGACAGAATCAGTGGATTACAAGTCCACAGAAAAAAAAGCAAAGGCATATGAAATATTTATTTAAATGGTCAGGATCACTGTAGCAAATGTTAGATACCCAGCTAGACTGACATTATCTAGTCTGCTTAGGTTTCATATATATGTTGTATGTGCCATGCTTTTCTAAAATATGACAAGATCATGGAAGAATTGGAAAATGGAAAATTAGCCAGATGATGTTCCTTTGTTTTTTCAGGTACAATTATCAATAATGCTGTACTGTTAATTTTATTACATATTACCAATATAGCTGCAGCAGGGTTATGGTGTGTACAGTAAGGTCCTTTATACAAAATAGCACTCTCAGTACTGTAAATATTTTCTCAGAATAACTGGTAGTATCTTCAGTTGTAGAAATAAAACAAATTATTCACATTATTTACAAATCAACAGTCATCCAAATGCTCTGACAATGTTATTATTTTTTTTTTATTAACTCCATAAACTTAGATCACATAGAAATGGTAATATTATTAATAGGCAAAAACAAAAAAAGGAATGTCTGATTATGATTATTTAATGACTATTTACCACTTTTTTGGAAAACATATGGAAAGCATATATTTTAATAGCAATATAAACTCCAGTTTGCCTTTATTTGAGAAAAGACAGATATTTCTATAACAGATTTGGGTGTACCTAGATCATGTACAGTTCCTCCATGTAATACACTGAAGAACTCAATACCTTTTTTCTTTTCTGATATGCATTCTTCAATCTTCAGTAATAGCTGAAACTGGTACTCATCTGATACTGTTATCTTAGAAAACTACTAAGCCTTAAAACTTTTTTTTTTACTTCACAGTTTAACCCCTTTACAAAAATACATTTCTTTTTCAAGTCCAATTCCAATCTTTGTGATTTGTCATTGGCTACAGGATATGACTATGACTGATCCACCATTTCTTGCTGGTATTGGTGAGTTAATGATAAGGGGTCTGTGCCATCTCTACTTACAACAGCTTTAGCTGTAAGCTATTTTGCTGATGTACATATAGGGTTCATTAAAGTTAGTCTTTCATCAGGATTATACACTCTCCTGTGTGTATACACACACACACACACACACACACACACACACACACACACATACATATATATTCATATAGTACTGTACAATTTTTTCATCAAGTAACAAAATGCAGTGAATGAACAATAGAGAAATCTAAATCAAATCAATATTTGGTGTGAGCACCTTTTGCCTTCAAAACAGCATCAATTATTCTATGTACACTTGCACACAGTTTTTAAAGGAATTCAGGCTGGTAGGTTGTTCCAAACATCTTGACAAACTAACCCCAACTCTTCTGTGGATGTAGCCTTCCTCAATTCCTTCTGTCTTTTCATGTAACCCCAGACATGTTGAGATCTTGGCTCTGTGGGGGCCATACCATCACTTCAAGGACTTCTTGCTCTTCTTGACACTGAAGATCGTTCTTAATGACATTAGCTGTATGTTTGGGGTCATTGTCCTGCTGCAGAATAAAGTTGGGGGCAATCATACGCCTCCCTGGTGCTACTGCATGATGGATAAGTATCTGCCTGTATTTCTCAGCATTGAGGACACCATTAATCCTGACCAAATGTCCAACTCTGCCCCAAACCTGTGAGGAACCTCCACCATGATTCACTGTTGCCTCCAGACACTCATCATTGTATCACTCTCCAGCCCTTTGGTGGACAACTGCGTTCTGCTACAGCCAAATATTTCACATTTTGACTCATCAGTCCAGAGCACAGGCTGCCATTTCTCTGCACCCCAGTTCCTCTGTTTTCATGCATAGTTGAGTCTCTTGGCCTTGTTTTCATGTTGGAGGTATTGCTTTTTGTCTGAACTCTTCCATAAAGACCACTTCTGTCCAGACTTCTCTGGACAGTAGATGTGTGTATCTGGGTCCCACTGGTTTCTGCCAGTTGCTGGAAATCTTCCGATTTTGAAGGGCAATAAGCTTGATGTGTTTGCCATCTGCTGCATTAAGTTTCCTTGGCCGACCACTGTGTCTATGATCCTCAGTGTTGCCTGTTTCTTTGTGCTTCTTCAAAAGAGCTTGAACAGTACATCTTGAAACCCCAGTCTGCTTTGAAATCTTTGTCTGGGAGAGCCCTTGCTGATGCAGTATAACTGCCTTGTGTCGTGTTGCTGTGCTCAGTCTTGCCATGGTGTATACCCTGTGACATGAAACTGTCTTCCACAGCCTCACTTTGGTAGCAGAGTTTGGCTGTTCCTCACACAGGTTTAAGCTCCTACACAGCTGTTTATGTTTCAGTTAATTACTGTGTTTCAACCTACATGTGGAATTGATGATCATTAGCACCTGTTTGGTATATTTGGTTGATCATACACCTGATTATAATCCTACAAAATCCCTGACTTTTTGCAAGTGTATAAGAATTGATGCTGGTTTGAAGGCAAAGTGTAGTAACACCAAATATTGGTTGGATTTAGATTTTTCTTTTGTTCACTCACATGCATTTTGTAAATTGATAAAAATAAACAATTATTATTTTTATGTTTGAAAGCATTTTCCACACCTGCCTAGAAACCTATATATGTGTGTGTGTTATATGTGTATGTACAAAGGTTAGATCGTATCTTACAACCGAGCTGAGAATTAATGAATTAATTCCATAAAGCAAGCTGAGATGAAAGGACAGATGCGCTGTCACAATTTAAAATT
The DNA here is from genome assembly GCA_025674545.1 of Hassar affinis. Taxonomy (NCBI): domain Eukaryota; kingdom Metazoa; phylum Chordata; class Actinopteri; order Siluriformes; family Doradidae; genus Hassar; species Hassar affinis. The sequence goes on along the minus strand of JAOVYV010000040.1, from coordinate 17,959,022 downwards.
CCTCTAAATGATTTGGGGCGCCATCACGTGGTTAATGACTGTACTGCATCCACTTAGAGATAACCTACATATTGTATATCATATCTAGTAAAATTTCTCTCTGTTCGTGGAAGTGTTACTTTGGTTAATCACTAGTGTGTGTCTGGATTCGTTGAGCTGAGAAGCAGCAATGTATCAGGTATCAGTGAGATTTCATGTGGATGCAGTCACACAGTTGTCCAGATTGTTGAGACAGGCACAAGAAATGTTGTTTGTCTTTGGTTGCCTGCAGGAGTTGTTTTGACATGGTCTGCCTGCAAATTTAAAAACTGTTTCTAGCAGAGCTGCACCAATATTGCAAATTCTTGCATCACTGTTGTCTTTTGTTTGTACGAGGTGTGCTCATACTAATACTGAGACTTTGCTCTTCTAATTACGTTTACGTTTAGCCCATGCTGTTCATTCGGAAGGGACTTACAGGCCTAAGTGATGCAAAATCCAATTTCATCTGTTCAGGATGCTGACGGTAATACAAGCGCCGCAAGAAAAAGTTTAGTCACATGAAGTGACCAAAAGCAAGTACGAAAGAGAGAGAGAGAGAGAGGGAGAGAGAGAGAGAGAGAGAGAGAGAGAGAGACGGTCCCAAATCAGTCAAACTGGAAATGATGCAAACTTCGAAGAAAGATCATTTGCAATAAAGAGTAATAACCTATACTGAGTAATAGTAGCATTATGTTTTTAGGTGAATTTAAGCTGTTATGTTATTGCACAGTGCACTGTATATATTTTACTGATAATTTTTGTTGCTCAAGCCTTTTTATAATAAAAATGCCGACGTAGAGTAGAGACCGACATGTTGGTGTATCACAACGTCTTTATACAAGCAGCCAGCTTTGTTTCGTGAATTAGGAGATCGTTGTACACGTTTGTGTGTATGTGTGTGTGTGTGTGTGTGTGTGTGTGTGTATAAAAGCACTGACGCGATTCATTAATATCGTATAAAAACCTTGACCAAAGGGTGAAAACGTACCCAATGCACATAAGTAAGACAGATCGGATCGGGTTGGTCATATTAATATTAGCTTTACGTGTATTTTAAAGAAGAATTTTGTTTAATTTGTTTTTGCACCGAATAGCCTCCGTCTGGACGAACGTGAGGAATGTTCTTCATAAAGTTGGTTTCGCATTTGAAAATTCGCAGATCTCTTTTAATGGTTATTGTATTGACATTCTGTATATTTTTTATTTTAATTTTCATACTCTTATAGGCTGTAGTGTGAACTGTAGTCGCTGAACAGCAGAAGCGCTTTCTGAACTCGGAGTGGAACTGGCGCTATCCATGGTGCTGAATCACGGACCGGCTCTCTCTCACACACAGCCACTTCCACACTTTCCCAGGAGCCAGTTAGTGAAAAATACTAATGATTAAATTGGTTGCTCTACTTTTTCATCTGGTAGGCAGCAATTTTCAAATTTTATATTTATTTGATTGTTTTTTTTTATTTTACTTTTTTGTTCAATTTAATTTCTTAGGAGTCCTGTCTTGTTGTGGTAGCATATATGTTGTAGTATATGCTATATGTTGTAGTTCAGTCCAAAGTTGACAACGACTTTTGCCATAGTATTAAGAAAACAAAAAAAAAACATAATAATAATAATAATAATAATAATAATAATAATAATAATAATAGTAAGAAGAAGAAAAAGAAGAAGAGTGAAAATAAGACTAAGACTAAGAATAAGTAGGTAACCGACTAAGTAATAAAAGTGTCCTTTGTGCTTTATATAAATTATATCTTTAGAATAAGATCAGGCGAAGTTAAGGATAAGTAGGCTACATTAAATAAACTGGTATGGACATTAATTAATCTTCTCTCTAATATTTACTAGACATTTCAGACTGGGAATAGGTTGGACAAAGTGCTCTAGGTGGTGAGCAGCTGCTAAAAACTGAATATAGGCTTCTGTACCCGATTATAGAAAAGTTTTGTATCCTCGGTTTATACGACAGGTTCAACGCGAGGACGGTATCGCTCCGGGATCGTGCTGTGCATGTGCTAATAGGCTGCTTTACATCCTAACACCGTATTCCTTTATTATGGGCTGCAACCAAATGGGGAAAAACGAGGGTACCTCTTGTAATAATATATTTGGGCACTAGAGGGGGCTTGGATCACGACCGATCCGTATTATAACAGCACATATCAGCAAATCCGCTTCGTTTTCCATCAGCCGTGGCAATTCTATACCACCAAGAAAGATGACACTTGCTTGGTTGTCGTGAAATATATGGATTCGTTTTGATTTTAGGATACAGTTTATTACATTTCTATGTAATTGCGAGAACTATAGCCTGATAATCTAGATCTATCCTTCACCACTGATTCCATTCCTTTGGAAGGCATAACGTCTAAATTACTGCTAAGATACAAAAGCGGATGGATGCTGTTTTAATAATATACCTGATTTCATCTGTACAGAATCAGTCACACTATTTCGGTGTTCAATCTGAGATAAATCCATAGAAAATAAGGAATAAAGCACGGTAGGCCTACAGACAAACACCAGCGTCCCGAGTGTACCATCTTGGTCTCCATATTCATCATCATAACTACCGTTTAGTGTAAAATTAACAACGACCTAACGATTACAGCAAATAAACATGGGCATGTATTAGCTCGTAGACATGTTTGAGAACAAGACAGAATCCACAACTGATGGACAAGTGTGTGTGTGTGTGTGTGTGTGTGTGTGTGTGTGTTTGTGTGTGTGTGTGTGTGTGTGAGAGAGAGAGAGAGAGAGAGAGAGAGAGAGCACATGAAAATGTTTAAATGCCAAAACAACCTGTTCTTTATAAATTCCAAATGTAAGATTTTTCAAAGCGAACGACAAAGCTCCCTTTTTCTGGTTTCGGTCGCTCTTTTCCTCTATTTCCGTCTATACCTTCCCGTCGGTCTCTGCGTCTTACATTCCACACACACACACCGTTGATTTTTTAAATATATAACAACCAGTGCTCACATTTATATATTTTTCACAGACCACTAATCCCATTGATTATATCTAATACCTGCCAAACCCCAGATGGCATGCCCACACATCGCTCCCTGTGATAATGCCATTGTGGAATCTACCTATTAATATTAATTTTCTGTCTCCGCAAATGTCTGAACTGTTAATGCTTGAAATTTCTTCAAAAAGCCATGGCATGACTTACTAGGGATTTTTAAAGATAATTCCTATTCCACCTTTTTTCCCTCCATTTGAAGTGAGAATCATATCCAATATTTTGGCTTAAGGTGGTTAAAAGGTTTCCATTTTCTGCTCACGGTCTGTAATGAGCACCATATAGACTTTCACGTTTTCAGGATTTTCACGTCTCCCATTTAACTCCCCGGATATTTGTGGGCCTTTTATCTTAATACATATTCTGCTTAATTCCTGTGCGATTTAAAATAGAACTATTAAGGTATTTGTCATGGGTTTACAGGCTGCTGAAGGTAGGCCTAATCACCATCCTCAGCACACGGAAATCCCGAAATAAAATGTCCACAGGTTCTGGACAACCATCAAGACCTTGTTGCTTTAAATGTGTCAGTGGGTCTGGTTAAATTCCCCACCTCAGTCTTTAAATCATCTCCTAATTTGCGTTGCTGTGTTCAAGACCACAAACACACCAAAGAGACATTTGTGTATCCACGGATGAACTAGGCGTGTATCTACTAAATGACATCAGTTCGTATAAACTAATCATTTTATCAGGGAAGTTAAATGTACACTGTGATTTTTAGGTCAAAACGATGACACGAGATGAATATGAAGAACAGCGATATTTTGCCCCGTTATCCAACTCTGAATACAGTTACGTTGAAAGTGCTCTTTATAAACAATAATGCTGCCTATGAACAAGCAAATTTACTCATGATGTACATCAACTTATAGACATTAGCCTACGCGAAGTACATTAAAACTGAAACACAAATATTTTATGTACTGAGAAAAACTGTAGTCTAACATTATTATTATTATTATTATTATTATTATTATTATTATTATTATTACATGCATGGATCAAAGTATGCTTAGTTGACTTTTTGACTATAGACTACCCCAGCCTAACCATTCATATACTACCAAAACTTTACAAAAAGTATTTATCGCATCATATATCTACTAATAAATGTAGGCTATCATATCAGTCATTAGGCTCCTCCCCTCGTTAATGTATGGTTAGTTCATTTGATAGCAGGATGGCCTGTGCCAAATTGTATGCCAGCACTAACTGATTGCTGATACACACTTGTGGAGTTTGCTAAAAAAAGATGAACGAACTCAAGCCAATTTAGAACTATAACGAATTGAATTGGTTGTGCATGCGATTTCATTGATTATACAGGCTATCGAGCTGGTTCAGTCAATTTCCGTCGGCAAACCCAGCTCCGTTGTTTTAACAGAACGTTAGTGTAAATCGCACGACGCCTGCATGGCTGCTGAGCCATACTTATTAAAAACTAAAAACATGAAACTGTGGGCACCGGAAAGGCCTTGGACATATATAGTGCAAATTTAGTTAAGTTAGTTAATTATTTTGTCATGCACAGCTGTATTGCCTTTGTAGATTTACTTAAGCGCTCCATGTCTATCAGATAGTCACATGTAGGAGTTCATGCTCAAACTAAACACGCCTGTGGGTTACATCGCTGAACAGTACATGCTAACAAGTTCAGTGAAATGTAGTCGCTGATGCACATGAAATATGCATATGAAAAGAAATGAAACATGATCAGAGTGCATAGAAGAAGCTTAAGTTGCACGTGTTGTAATGATTTTATTTGAGCATTAGGCCCTTAACTGATTCCTGCCTATTGTATATAACTGAATATTGGAGAATATAAGGAAAAGTAAATATAAGTGTTCTTTTAAACACCTGATGCTCAGGACCCGGGGAATTGAGCTTTAAGAGTTTATTTATACGCATCGGTCATTCATCTCTCTCTCCCTCTCCCTCTCCTCTCTCCTCTCTCTCTCTCTCACACACACACACACACACACACACACTATTAAGGTCTATAATGAAAGCGGAAGCTCTGAAGTGCGTCTGTCCGCGCGAGACGGATATTCCAGTGTATTCCCTGTCGGCTGGCTGATGTGTGATGGGATCAGTCGCACTGTCGTTTACATACTGAGATTTTTCTTCCCCGTGCGGGATTTGTCTGCTCGTACACCCCCCAAAACCCCCGCAGGAGGTCTAGCGCTTGATTTGCTTTGATCAGTGGTCGCTGCGTACGAGCTGCGGGCTCGCGTGAGAAGGAAGTACAATATAAACACTCCATGTTTCTAATTACCACTGCTGGCTGCAAGTGCAGGATGATCCGAGGTGCAAAATATCAGTTATAACATGCACGTGAAAAGCACAAAAAAGGTGCCGAAGTTTAAAACTATGTTCCGCGGTGCCCTTTTGCGCAACGCGAAATTAGCTGTTGGAAGAAAAAAACATTAATTCAGTTTAATGCGGCATTTTTTTAAATCGATGCAATATGCATCCTGCAATTCCTGTGCGACTTTGCATTATTGCATATTTAATCAGATTCAATAACACGCTCATGATGGAAATGCTAGAAATGTCCCGAAAGACTACTCGCAATGCGCGTAAGGTAGCCAATGGCCAGACCTAAAGTCTCTAGTCTATAGGGCTTATATACAGTCCATAGGTCAGACAGAGATGTGTTTCGTCTCCATTATACGCCAAGAAGTGAGCGCCAGTCGGACTCAGAAAGCTTACAGGAAGCAAAGTCGTCTAATGTGCTCGCTGCCGACAGACCATCACACCGCTCCATCACAAGAGCATTGCAGCTGGGTAATGCACACGAGTAGCCAACATGAGAATCATTACAGTAACATTAAACGGAAGTTCTTCGTCTGCCCTGCTTGTGTTTGCACGCCAGTTTCATACCTATCGACATGTTAAAAAGCATTACATACCATAATCTTTTTAGAGCATTAACAAAGTTAACTCCGGTCCACATATCACTTGGTGAGCATGACCTGTCTGTCTTGCGTAACGAGGGTCTTACCCAAAACCCGTGACACTTTCGGATGGGGCTGGACACTTATTGCTGCTGTATAGATAACGCAAAGCTGCCACGCGCGCCGATCGATATTCGTCCAAAACGGAAGACGACACACATAACCTGTGCAACATTTTCACTCACTCATCAGTGGTTACACATTATGTCGAAGATTCCCCTTCCAGCGCAGGTCCTTTTGCTTTCTCAGAATCACCTATTTATTTCTCACCATTCCCCTGCAGACTGTCCTCGGTTACTCGTTCCCGTGATTCTCGCTGTCGCGCGCTCGCGTTTAGTCTATTCGTACTTGAGTTACTTCAGCACAGATGCGTGGCTCTCTCTTCCTCCCACCTCGTATGGAAGCCTTTCTAGTCATCGCCTTTGTTATAACGCTCTTTACGTATCATTATTTAGGAAGCTCTGGCGCTGTTTTGAGCATCTTATAACCAAAATCCGTGCGGAGTTGAAAAGCCTACATTAACACCCCCCCCCCCACACACACCCTCCTCCAGTGCCGTCTTGACCCGAACACATCTGAAACTTATTACCGCGGCCCCCCTTTTTAGTGGGCTGCTCCCGTGATATATTCGTCACTGTGTTGTGTGTTTTAAAACTTTGCTTGTGTAGTATTTGTAGTATGCCCCACCTACACCGTTCGCTAAAACCTCTCAGTTCGATTTTGGGCAACTTGACGCTTTATTTACTAGGCGATGTTTACTCGTGTTTTTTGGTGGGGGCTCCTGGAGCGCATGTCTGGATCGTAACACGCCCTTTCGACATCTCGCCGTTTGCGCGGAACCTGTCTGTCCTGTTGGCGCCTACTGTTTCGTTTTGGTGTACTCTGTGCCCTCTCGCTTCCTTTCCTTTTGAAGGAAGTGCACAGTCTGGTGTGCACTTCATCCAAGGCAGGAGCTGAGCGTGTGTTTCAGCTGCACCGTACCTACTCAGTAGATCGGTGTCCAGTGAAGCCGTTTATAGTAAAGGTTTCTCTTTCCCCCTCCCCTTGCATATCGCATGTCCAGCCCCCCATGTCCATTGGCTTTTCGTGGTTTGTGCCTACGTCCACCCCCTACACACACACACACACACACACACATACACAATATGCACGCTACTTTCATTAAACACCTCTCTCTGTCAGCTCTCTCTCTCTCGCTCGCTCTCTCTCCCTCTCTCTCTCGCCTCTTGTCCGGCCCCCTGATCTCTCTGTCCATTGGCTTCTCCGGGTCTATTTTTCATGTCCAGCCCCTAATGAGTGTCCATTGGTTTTGTTATTTCCACTCCCTCCTCCCACTCCCCGGTTTTGCCCTGCCCATGTTTTGTATGTCTGTGTCCATCCATCTCCTGACGTTCAAGTTCGCAGGGACGTCACGTCCGCACTTGAACTTGCAGCTCAGGGGGGCTTTTGCCATTTTTTCATCTCTCTCTCTCTCTCCCACTCTCTCTCTCTTTTCAAAAAAAAGCCATGACGGCTATCCCACAATCCATCTTCCTCGCGCCATCTTTGTATTATTTCTAATTTATTTTGGATGTCAAAGGCATTGATGAAGATATTTTCTCTGGAGTCTCCCCGCTAACCCGGCTCTCCCGATGTGAACCGAGCTGAAAGCCGCCGCCAACCACCATGTCTCGCCGCAAGCAAGGCAAACCCCAGCACTTAAGCAAACGGGATTTTTCGCGTAAGTATACTCTATATGTTGTGCACTTCTTGTGCCCCTTCATCTTTTCTTGGTCCGGTGCAGTAATATTCCGTAAAGAAGGGAAAAAGATCCCGTAACCCGTAACGGAGAGCGTGCCACTGCGAAGGCAGACCGGACAGCGGACAGCGCAGATCGCGGTCAAGTGGACTTCACCGAGGAGCGCAGCGAAGCTTTCCATTGAGCAGAGTTGTCTTTACGCGTAGCTTTTTATCTGCTCAAAGTCAGAAAAAGAAAAAACTTTCACCCAAAAGCCGCTCTTTGAAATTTGGAAAGTTTTTTATAGCGCTAATTTCTTTGCACGCACGTGCCACGGTCTCTCCGGCCACCTAAGAGGCGTTAAGGTATCGGACGCTGGTAGGTACGCATGCTTCGGGTTGACTGTTGCGACTCTGTCGTAAGGCTGTCTGAGAGTGACTGCTGGCAGAATTTCCCCTCCTCGCGCGCTGTTTTTGGAAGATTTTCAAAAAAAAGTGGAAGTGCGTTTTGATTGGGAAGAAAAAATCTCGTGTCTGACTGTTTACAAGCGCCGCGTGTGCCGTAAGGAGCAGCGCTGAAGCCGGGAGGAAAGACCGTCGCTCGCTTTTCTGAAACTCCTCGCAGGCTATACCAGCCCCAGATCCACCGATCTAACCTATAATCCCGCGTTTTTATTTCCAGAGTTGAACCATGGCAAGAAAACAGATTTTGTGGATTAACCCGAGTTAATATTGAGCTTTAACTGAGAGCAACAGGAACGCGACTATATCGCCTCACAGTCATTTGTTCCCGTTTCATTTTAATGTATTAGAAGTAGCACACACAGTCCAGGTCTATTCAACTTAAATGCGTTAAACCTCGTCTTACCCGGTGACTTTAATGTAACGCCAGCTTACACTGTAATTTTTCAAATATTGCACTAGATCTCACAAGGAGCACACATTTAGGCTTAAGAAACGCCAGTGTGTTGTGAAAGTTCGTGTGCTTTTTTCATAACACAGATAGATCACAAAACTTATTGATAAATACTCCGTCGCGCAAAGTCTGCTCTATTTCATATTGTTTTTTTTAACTGAGCCAAAAACATGTGTGAGACTCTGGAGCTTGGGCAGAAACCAGCACGGTGCTTGTGTTGGAGTTTTTCAGACGGCGCAGAGCTCCAAGAAGTGTTAGACTACCTTTAAGGATAAACACGCGTGATACAAATCCGCGTTTTTGTAACATCGTACAGTATCGTGTATCGTTATTGTGTTTCCACACACACACACACACACACACACACACACACACACACACACACACACACACACACACGGGCTTTCAGCGGCGTCCCGTAGCTGCTCCGTAGTCTCAGTGATCAGTGTGCGTGTGTGTGTGTGCGTGTGTGTGTGCGTGTGTGTGAGAGAGGAGAGTGTGTGACACCCGTCGCTAGGAGGCACACTACGATCACAAACTGCAGACTGGAAATGAACTTGAACCTGAGCAATTTTGCCGCCACCTCTATCTGCATATTTAACGACAGGATAGAGGGAGAGATATTACACACACCTCTAAGCGCTTTAAAAATCGATCGGCTTCTCCTCCCGGACCCACACGCTTCTGCAAACTGCGCTAAAAAGTCTATAAAGCTGAAAACCCAGATGCACCCAGACACTACGCTTTCCTTTAAATAAACAACCCTAATCAGCCTTTAGACCGACTTTCAGCGCTTTGCTTAACTCGTAACACATTTGCACCATATATACTCCAAACCATAATCAGTGATCTAATGTCTTCTTAAAACAAAAAACAACTCGTAGACTGCACAACATTCTCGTCCCCCCGGTTTTAAACAGATGCTTAAGTAACAAACACATCAGTCATTCACCAGTTTATTTGCGCTGCATGGTGTTCACGATCAGTAGTAAAAATATTTTTATAAATCATTCAAAAACGCATACAGGTCCTGACTTATTTCCAGGCTGTAAAACGGTGGTAAATGAATAGCACTTAAAACTAAATTGCGTAACACTCTTCTGCGTTTTCTGACAATTATAACCCATATCCGGTGCACACTCCGGTCAGTTTAATCGTTTTTAAACGGCTCTTAAAGTCATTCCCATGTGTTGAGGGTCTTTTAGTTTCTTCACTCACTGCTCCGGCGTTATTATATATAGAAAAGGAGATAGATGGTGAATACAGGACAGCTTAATAATGAAGGGAGTGAAGGCAGCCTATTTATTTTTCATTTCGACTTATTTAACAATAACCTATTAAAGCAGGATGGTCTGCATTCTGAGGATGACCAGTTAACCTACAGGCCTACAGCCTAGTCTGTACATTGTATTAAGTGTATTGATGGATTAATGTATAGCTTTAGAGTGGACGGAATAGCTAGCTTCAGGGGAAAACAAGTAAACGTCATTTTTTAACTAAACTCCTTGATGTCGATTTGTTGTGGAATTTTTTTCAATAAGAACTCATGTGTTTATGTTAATTAACCCAAGAACCCTAAGAGCCCAGGGTTTTGCTGAATAACTTAAAATCTAAAGCAGCAGTCAGTCTCTGCATCGCCTTTATTCCGTGCTTTATGTTCCGCAGCTTGTGGTGAAGGTTGCGCTCACTGCACATTGTACCCTTCTGTGTGCACTTAAAGGTGAAGGTTAAATTATTTCACGAGATCCATATACTTGAAAATCATTTCAAACATCTGACCTTATCTGTATTTCCTAAACAAATAATAATAATAAAAAATATGTGTTTAATTAAACTGTGATTCTGGCAGCTCAGTAAGAGGTCAAGGTGCCTCCTGTAACCTCCATCAAAAATCCTGGGTGAGAAATACACTTTTCTGTCCAAGATATCCCATTAGTCCAGCCATGCTTGCTTTTTTAGCTCCCTGGTAAAAAAATCTCTCCACTTTAAGCTTTTCAAATTGTGGAACAGCAAATACAATATAATATGCTTAATATAACTGATTATTATTACACTGTGAATAGCAATAATTATAATAATTATTATAATAATAATTAACCTGGTCTCATTGCAGAGGGCTGGTTGTGCCAAATATTCTAGAAAAATTAGCAATATCTATGCTATGAATTTGCAATGAATAGTCAGTCTTATTGGGTCCGTCAGAACAGCACTAATCACTGATTTCCTGTCTGCCCCTCTGTCTGTCTCTCTTATTTGTTGTGTCTTGAACGCCGCTGTCTCCCATGAGCAGCCGAGCCCCTGTCGTCCGTGGTCTCGCAGGAAAGGCAGGAACAGCACGGGCTGGTACAGGTCTCTCCGGAAGGGGACCAGGACCTGCTTACCTGCGGCCAGTGTCAGATGAACTTCCCTTTGGGGGATATCCTCATTTTTATTGAGCACAAAAGGAAGCAATGCAATGGCACCATGTGCATGGACAAGACAGTGGATAAGCCCCCTTCTCCCTCGCATGGCGAGCTGAGGAGAGCGTCCAATCCTGTGGAGGTGGGCGTCCAGGTCACGCCGGAGGACGACGATTGCTTGTCGACGTCTTCTCGAGGAATCTGTCCCAAACAGGAAAACATAACAGGTAAATATAATCCCAAAAGACTGTGATGGGGACAGGAATGCTATGTGCTTTGGGTTGCATGCTGTAAGTATGCGTGTTTGTTCGTAGATCTGTGTTAAGGATGTCTGCAATGCACTTGTGGATGTGTATTCCACATATCGCAAACACATGTTCTCTCTGTGGAGTCCTCGTCCACAACACTGGAGACACTTTTCAGTGTTGGGAGGGAGGGGACGGAGAGATGAGGGCTTACAGGGTGTATTATAATATTGCATGGCTCTGCTATAGCGTGAAGAGGAAGAAAAAAATTCTTTGTTGTGATTTATCTTCAAGAGATCTACGCAGTTTAGAGTCAGCATAGCGCTCACTCTGAATTTTGACTGGGTGGGATTTTTTTTAATTAAACTCAGGCTTACAGCATACATCACCTGTCTAAACCTTTGGCTGTATGCTTGTTTTGGCGAATGAGTGTGTCTAGTTTTACCTCCTGTCTTCTCAGTTGTCTGTCTTTCTGAGCAGTAAAGCAGTTAAACCTGCTCAGGTATTACCCCATGATGCATTATGGTTTCACAGTGGTGTTTTTTTCATAGCAATTAAATCCAGCCCTTACTTTAAGTTGCGATTTTATGACCGGCAAGTGGAGCACGAAGGGTGTGTCAGGAGGAGGGTACATACCCAAGAAGAGAATGAGGAAATGAGAGAGTGCAAGACAAAAAGGGTGGTTGGCACACGTGAGGCCTGGTCGGTGAAGACGTTGGAGTTTCAGCAGAGCCTGTCCCCTCAGTGTACATCCACAGGCCTGTGGGAAATCCCGCTCTTTGTAGCTCATACACTCTCATGTGGTTTACGCAGATGCGTCTTGAGTTCATTGTATTTTTTTTTTAAAGATATAGCCAGATCATATCCATAAGTGTAACCTTGTGCATTTCAGACTGAAAATCAAAGACCATGGGATGGGCATGTTTTATTGAATATCACTAACACCTTGCACTAAATAAGGCACAGCAAAACTTTAAGTACTGCTACAGAAATAAATTACAAGGCAGTTTATCACTTGGATAGTAAATAGCCTTATAAAAGAAATGTTTGGAAGCCAGGGTTTTAAAACGTGACCCAAGGTAATCCCATATCTTGAGTAAATAACTTTAGTGAATATGTCATTCTTGTGATCTGTGTAGCATTAGAGATAAGTGCACAAGTGTTTGTGTGTATGTGTGTGTGTTTGTGTGTGTATTTGCTTGAGCTGATTTAGACGAAGCATTTGCAGAGAGCAGGAAAAAAGTGTGAGTGAGTCTCTCCAGCCTGTTTTTCTGCCCTGGCCTTACATCGGGCAATTCTCTGGTTTGCTTCGAGGATCAGGTTCTAGGAAATGCCTGGGCCGCTCAGTCCCATCTCCAGTGATTTGGGCCTGTCACTACAGGCTTTTTATCAGCCCCATAATTCAGCCTTACAGCTGTTTTTGTTTCCACTTCTCACTTACATTTTAGAGTCGGTGAATCTCATCGAACACTGTGGTTAGCTGTGGTTCTCCAAGCCTACAAGCCTCTCACATACATTAGATTGATGTAAGTTTTAATGTATAATTGTGGTAAGCGGGGTCAGCTATGCGTAGTTAACCCCTTTGTTTTAAAAAATGTTGATGCCATTTCTGTTCAAATGATACAACCTCTTTATATTCACTAGCTCTCACACACACGTCTCATGTTTCTGTCAGACCCTAAGCGGGTTATTAAACTCATTTACATCATAATGTAGCTGGGTTCAGCTGATATCACTGGGTCACCGGTATTATGTGTGCTCGTGATGTTTTAGAGCACTTTTGTGGGAAGGACCTTACCATCTTCTCCCTGTGTTACTGTTATGGCAGGTCAACAGAAATATTAATTAGCTATATTACTAAACAGGAGTAAAGTGTGTGCATGCATATGTGTGTGTGTTTGTGAGGAGGTGAGCTGCAGAAATTCACAATTATTATTATTATTATTATTATTATTATTATTATTATTATTGTTTTGCTATTGTTGCTGTGTTTTGTTGCTGGCATCAGTATAATCTGTATTATTTTAAAAATAGTCTTGGCAGGAATTTAACTAATTATGTTTAGAGTCTTGTCCAAACCACCAAATATGGAGGCTACGTGTGTGATGTAACATTGCAATTCCCATATAGAGTAACTCCGAGAGACGAAAGGCAGTCGCTGTCATAGTGGAATGGTGTGTGTGTGTGTGTACATAAAAAAGAGCAGTGAGCAGAGGTAGGTGTGTATGTGTGTGTGTACATAAAAAAGAGCAGTGAGCTGAGGTAGGTGTGTGTGTGTCCCAAATAGGCCATGTATCCTGGTTAAGGGGCCCAGCTAAAAAGTATAGAGCTAATCGACTCTGCAGCTTTCTCCTCTTGTCTCCTCTTGTCCCATACCATCGCATGTTTTCTCTTTTACTCGGCATGTCTCTCTCTCTCTTCTCTTTAATCCTCTTCTGCTACTCATACCCCTGAACCATTTGATGCTGGACATACTATTTATTTAGTTCATTGTTAAATGAGATTAATCATATCCTGGACAATCCTGGACAAGGGAACTAACAATTAGATGTACTTTGTTAAATAATAAGAATGGCTTCTTTTTGTTATTTGATGCACAATTCATGATATTTGATTTGAAAAAATTGGATTATCTCCTGGTTGGAGATTCAGCCTGGAAATTTTGTTCACATGACAAATTATATTTGCTTTGGTTCCAAATCAGGAATATTTTTTTTTTCAAATGGTTGGACTTTGCTGGGCTGTGTTCAGTGACTTCTGTTCCCTCTGTTTTACACTGTCTGCCCATTAGTTTGCATAAGATTGAATTTTGGTATAAAAATAGCCCCTGTCTGGTGGGCATTTTTTTTCTTAGTTAGTTTATTTTCTGAAACGATCTCTCATGATCATAATTATCATCAGCATTCGGATGTAGTGAAGGAAGCTGGCCAAGGCCGCGAGTGCCTGTGTGCATTTGAACATGGCACTTCTCACGGTGTGATATGCAGCACTCACTTAAACCTCTTTGCTTTTGCACGCGCATGTGTGCAAGTCATCATGCTGATGACAGAAATGATAAATGGATAGTGATGTAGTTACTGTAGAAACAGTTGAAAATTGTAAAAATATATATCTGCATGTATGTCTACACCAGACTTGTGTAAGCATTACAAGAGCAACAATAAATACTTTTATTTAGGTTGAGACTGGGGCTCAGACCGACACTTCTTTTTTTGTGTATGCTGCAATGCTTTCACCTCTGAATACGCACAGCCTCCCATACTCTGCATTCTTCTCCACGTCTTTTTTTTCTGCTATTAAACGAGTTACCAGGAAGTGGCTTGCCGCATGAGCTGCGACAGTGTACGGCACCTGCAAAGGTGCTCCTTATGAATATGCATCGAAATGGAGGCTTAATTTCATGAAGAATGCGCGTTTATTTCTTTTCCCTGCTGAAATTGCTCCACAGAGTCTTCTGCGTGGATGTCTTTACAACTGCTTCTGTTTGAGCTTTAAAAATATATTAAGCTGGATATGTGTGTGTGCGAGTGAGAGAGAGAGAGAGAGAGAGAGAGAGAGAGAGTATGGAAGAGAGAGAGAGAGAGAAAGAGAAACACAGAAAGAGATGCATAATGCTGTCCTTAGGGATGGGGTTTAATTAATGGTGGATGATAATGTTTAATTCTCTTCTCCTGGAGCAGTTGTGTGTTTGGGTGGATCTTACTCTGAGCATAGTTCACAGATGTATTGTGATATCCAGCATCCTCAGCACTGATTTGCATGATCCAGTCGGCTACGTACTGTGGGGGTGGGTGGGCTTTGCTCGTTTGCTTTTTTTTTTCCATTTAATGGACCATAGCACACACATTTGTTGACCTGCACATTCTGGTGCTGCCTATAAAGAAGAAAAGTAATAATAATAATAATATTAATAATAATCATTTTTATTATAATAATAATAAAAGGGGAGAAATGTTTTTGGGTGAGAAAAAAAAACCCCATAACCGCATAAATGTTCTTTTCACCTGGTTTTGCGATGAAAGCCAGCTTATTGGGAACAAAGGTATTTAGCAGGCAGACGGGCACAGCCTGGCACAGTGCCACCCTCTCTGTCTCACCACCCTGTGACGCTTCTTCCCTGCGACCCTCCCACAACGGGACAATGGCGGCTCCTCCATCACAACAGGAGAAAAGCTCAGCTCTCTTGAATCTGCTCCTTTCTTTCCCCTCTCTTATTGTTCAAAGCATGGTGTTGTTCCGCCTCGGAGCAGACGCCGTCCAGAATTACAGTTTAAAGCAATTCAAAGAAATAAGAGACCCCTATTTTCCCCCTATGTTGGCAAGGAGATGTGTAGAGTTGAGCAACAGAGAATAGGGAATAGTCTGTACCTCTGTACAGGTAACCACTGCCGTCAAGGACTATTTTTCAATCATTTTTTATATTTTAAAGTTGTGCTTTGGGATATCATTGCCAGGCTGGAGTGTGTGATTGGTTATATATGTGCAGACCCACCGGATTTTGTTCTGCTGTACTGTATCTCTGTCAGATTTTTTTTAAGAGTGTGTGGCCATAAAAAGGTTTATGTACGACACAGTGTATTTATAAGCTGCAGTGGATTACAGAGGGGGCTTTCGGAAACACATGATGAAGGACGTAAAAATTACTGTGCTGCATGGTAGAGAGTGCACTTATATGCGCTTGTGTGCAGCTCTACATTTGTTTGTGGTTATTGAGGGCCATGTGTGCGTGTGTGTATGTGCGCAAGTCTGTGTTTGGGGGGGGTGGAGGGTTGCGGAAGAACATGAAAGGGTATGTGAGTTGGCAATGTTGCAACAGGACATCCCTCAGTGGACGCTGCCAGAGGAGAGTTGGCACAGTGTAGCACTGGCAGCCAGTGGTGGGCTAGGCTTTTACTACTCTGTTTACCTTTACTGTTCTACACACACACACACACATACAAACATGCACAAATTATGACACGGTGGTCTCATTTTATTGGTGCAGCCACCTATTGGAAATATGATTTGTCACCTTTTCGAACGTATCGATACTTCTGTTCTTCGTCTTCCTCGCTCCGTCTCTCCGGTTTCAAAGGGCAGAGTGTGTGAGGTCACCTTGACCGGCAGTGCCACTCATGTCATCCAAGACACTCGATGTGATCAATTCATCTGGGCTCTAATGGTTACAAATGGTAGAAGTCGACTCTCTCTAGACACTCTCAGGGCTCTGCTTTTTTGTTTTTCCTTTCTTCTCTCCTTACGGCTCTGTTTCTTTCCAGCGCGCAGCTACTCTGCAGAGATCAAGGCAGGAGGCTGACTACCTGCTTAAGGTTATATCTGAGAAGAAAGTCAATGTGAGTGATAGTGTAGAATATGCTACAAGTCACTCAAATCTATGACACACTTCTCAGACATGTGCCCATTTAATACGGTGCGTGCCAAGACCTGACCTAGTGTGTGTATGTGTTTCTGCTTGTGTGTGAACTGGCTGATTGCTTGCTGCGCTCATGTTAGTATTGGAGGCTTGCCTAGTTTTAGTGGCTCTCGGTGTGTGTGTGTCTGTGTGTGTCTGTGTGTGTTCTCCGCTGTGCTGTTCACAGTAGTAGAGGCAAATGCTAGAGGGGGAAACCTGATATTTTTACTTTTTAGACTGACATGAAGATTTTTTTTGTTGTTTGGAATATTCGTGCTTTGTCAGCCACTCATCAGACACATCAGCACCGAACGCTTGATTGTACATTTATTTAAGCACATTAGAACGCTTATTTGTTCAGTGATGGCTATTGGCGATAGCATTATTATACAAATTTAACGTTGCTTTTGCATATAGGACATGCAAATGTATATTCTAGAAAGCAAATATTTAAACGGAACATTTCGCTTATTCTCATAAACAGCAAACTGTTCTTAACTGTGAGTCAAAGTCATGACTCAGGTCTTCTTACCTCCAGAACGGATACACACATTTGTGTACACGTGTATCAGGGGTGTGTGTGTGAGGGCTGAGTGGTGTGTGTCCATGCTAAAGTTAGCACATCTTGCTGAGTGTGTTGTTTAGAGCACAACCCAGAAGCTCACGGGGCCATGTCTGCAGGGGGTCATCACCCTTCACACAGCACAGGAAAATGTCACGTCTCCTGCCTGCCTGCAACTACATTAACGGCTTTGTTTTTAGACTGTACTATGTTGAAACTCGAAGAGACTTTTTCACATCTAGGTTTTGATCTTTTTTCTTTGCTGTGGCCGTATATCGTGCACTCAAGTGATACGAAACACCAGCCTGGGATTCCCTCTTGCTGTATATACTCTATAGTTATAGCATGTCATGACGTGCACAATTCATCTTTTTCATACTTCTGTTTCCACATACTGCATATTTTCATTCTAAATCTATTCTTTAATTCTAATTCTAATACTAATTCAGATTTGTTCCCTGCTGTTGTCCTTTCTCTGTAGCTGTCACAGCAATAGTCGTTGTCATCATATCTATATCTGTCATCATGTCATCACCTCAGTATTGTAGATCAGAATCTCAAACTACTTACAGGCAGAAATCTGTGTGAGGAAAAAAAGAATAATGAAATAATTAAAAAGAGACTCCTTATGATGGCAACACAGATAAGTTGAATGAGTATAATTCAATTAATTAAGTATTAAACATATTCAGATGCACTATATATATATGTAGTATAAATGTAGTAAATACTGAAATCTGTAATTTGTTCATTAACTTGATGCTTTATTTAACAGACCTAAGAACAAAGAAAAGATTTTCAGTGATGATTTTCAATGATGAACTTAATTCTATGTGTTCAATATAAACAAATTTAGAAATTAATGGCTACAACACGCTCAACAAAAGTTGGGACAGAGGCAAAATATGACTGAAAAGGTTATACAAGTAAACACGTAACACTGTTCTGGAAGGTTCCACAATTAGCAGTTTAACTGGTAAGAATGAGTATAAAAGGAGCATCCACCAATGGCTTAGTCTTTGCAAGCAAGGGTGGGTCGTGGTTCACCACTTTGTGCCAAACTTTATGAGAGAATTGTCAGTCAGTTCAAATATAATGTTTATCAAGGATTGCAAAGCATTTAGATCTTTTACTATCTATAGTTCATAATATTATGAAAAGATTCAAGGAGTCAAGGGAATCTTGGTACGTAAAGGCCAAGGGCAGAAACCTCTACTGAATGTGCGTCAATATTGAGCCTCAAGTGGTATTGTTTGAGAAATCCTCATACTACTGTGATGGACACAGCCACATGGGTACTTAACACAGGCCACTGCTGTATCAAGAAGTGCAACCTGAAACTGTATTATGCAAAGAGGAAGCCATATATTAATTTTGTGCAGAAACACCAGCAAGTTCTATGGGCCTGTCATAAGACCAAAAGACAGTGGAAAGGTGTTCTGTGGTCAGATGAGTCCAAGTTTCAGCTTGTTTTTGGAAAAAAAAACAGATGTCGAATTTTTTGTGCCAAAGATGAAAAAGTGCAAAAACCAGCGTCTGTGGTGGCATGGTGGTGCATCAGTGCCCACAGCATGGGTGATCTGCATATATATGTGAAGGTACCATTGATGGAGGTACCATTTGGAGAGACATATGCTGCCATCAAGACAACATCTTTTCTCAGGAACTCCATGCCAGGCCTCATTCTGCATGACTTACAACAGTATGTGCTTGACTGGCCTGCCTGCAGTCCAGATCTGTCTCCTATTGAAAATGTATGGAGCATCATGAAGAGGAGAATCAGACAACAGTGACCACAGACTGTTGAGCAGCTCATGTCTTGTACACAGCAGGAATGGGCAAAAATCCCACTTGCAAAACTACAATTAGTATCCTCAATTATAAGTATAAATAAAAGAAAAGGTGATGTGACCCAGTGGTAAACACGCCTCTGTCCCAGCTTTTTGAGTGTGCTGCAGGCATCAACATATAATGTGTTTATCTTTAACAAATAGAAGTAAGTTCATCATAGAAAACACTGAAAATGTTTTCTTTGGCCTTCTGTCTGTTACATAAAGCTTCGAGTGAATTAATAAATTGTAGATTTCAGATTTTATTGCATTTTAAGAAAGTATCCCAACTTTTCTGGTAATGGGGTTTGTGGATTTTTATTACTGATTTTTTCCATGGATTGAATCCAATCCAGTTAAAATTACTATACAATAGATTATGGAAGCTCAGTACGTCAGTATTGTTTAATGAAATGCTGTTTGTTGGTTTTTTTAAAAGAGCTGAGATGAGGAGAAGAATTTTGAGTAATAAGCATGCATTCACACATAGACAGACAGACACACACACACACACACATGCACACATATTGCTGATTGTTGTTTTCCAGTTAAGAAAACCTGGCTACCAGGAAAATGGCACTCGTGCTTAGACAGAGAAGAAATGCCTGCATCTCCACACACACACACACACACACACACACACACACACACACACACACACACACACATGCACATAGTAGATACACAAGCCCCTATACTTCCTGACTGAATCTTACAGATAATTTGCTCAGGCTCATTTGAATTTTAAGCACTTCTTTAATCTTCAAGGCTTAAATTGCTTTATGAATATGCATGGTATGGGCAGACTTTAGTTCATTACCTAGTTGTAAATTCTAATGACCATTAGATCCTCTCAGTAATTGCCAATTGTTTTGCATTTTTGATTGGCCTATTACCATGTGCATTCCGAACACATCAGCACAGCCTGTCAGACCTTCTGCAGAGAGAGGTGGAGAGAGAGAGCGAGAGCGAGAGAGTGTGTGTGCTCCTTTACACAGGGGAGGGTTAACTACAAAAAAGAGAAAAGGTGAAAATTGCATATATGACTTGCATTTTTTTATTACAAGGAAAGTAGTGCAGGATGTAAATGAAAGCAGCGTTTTGCTTGTAAAGATTGAAAGTTCACCAGGAGATTTGACATATTTAATTTACATGATGACTCGGCACCCGTTCATTAAAGCACTTTGCATACGGCGCCGCAGTTAATCACTACTGATCAGCCTCAGCACAGCAACACACACACATGCGCACACACACATGCACAATGTTCTATGTTCTACATTCATGCACTTCTGTGTGTGATTGGGGGA
>JAOVYV010000040.1:17894682-17936331 GCA_025674545.1 Hassar affinis | reverse complement strand
CACATACACACACATACACACACACACACACACACACACACACACACACACACACACACACACACACACACACACACCCACACACACATAGAGTGAACAACTTCTTCACATTCTTCACTTTAGCTCACAGAACACACACTACCAGTCTGGAGGACGCTTTATGTTGTTTAAAGTACAAGGGGTGCTTTATGTTTTTCTGCCCTAATCCTTGTTCAGTATCAGATATCTGCTGGAACAATAGGCACGGTGCCATGTCAGTCTCTCCTTGTTGACAGCGGCCAGTTACAATACTCATTGCGGTGTCTCCTTTTGAGAGCAGGGCCCTTTAGTGACTTTTTTAAAAACTGATGTTATATATATATGTTAATATTTAAGTCAAGATACGGAGCTATAGTACTGCTGTTGGTTGTTGGTGACAAAAACCTAACATGGTAGTAAAAACAAAAAACTGCTCTTACTTTTCAAATCCTTATAAGTGGCAGCTGAATTATTTTCTCCTCTCCTACTGTCTATCCCTCTCTTGTTCTTTCATCTTTCTCCCTTTTTCCCTTTCTCTCCACTGCATGTCATTCTCTGGGAAGCTCCAGCAACCGCATGTGTCTCAACACGTCTGGGGATGATGCTAACCGTTCTTCATCTCTGCCCCCCCCCCCTCCTCTCCCCAACCCCAGAACTCTCGCTTTCACTTGGTTTCGCTGTTCAATCATAAAGTTAGTTTTGATTTGGTTGGTTTCATTGGTTTTGGATCTCCTGCTTGTCTGAATGAGACAAGAGCTACATCCAGACCTCAGAGGCACTGGTCGAGCACATCTGTGTGTGAATGGCCACTGGAATGGAGATGTTGGAGCAGAAGGGGCAGCCGCACAAAGGCAAAATTGTCCAGCGGCCCCATTAGTCTCCTCGGGCTCAGTGTGGTCAGACTGGCTCAGCCAGACAGGATGATAGATGGCTTTGTCAGGGGTCCCAGGGAGTGCCCTGAACCTGAAGCACTTTGTTTATCTTGAATAGAAAAGGGAAAGGCGAAGGAATAATCTATGTCTAGCTTTCTTCAGATAGAAAAGAGGAGAGAGAGAAAGAGAGCGAGTGTTTGGGAGAGTTGGAGTAAAGAGAAAGGGAGGAAAGGGAGGAGGTGGGGGAGTGTGTCGGTTGGTGGGGGGGGGTCCCTACGGTGGTTGTCCATTAACAGATGAACTTGGCTGAAGTCCAGGCATTTGATGAGACAGTGTCATAGCCTCTGCTCTATCTAGCCTTTTCAATCTCTCTTACCCTCCTCTCTCTTTCTCGCTCACTGTCACTCTCCGCCTCTGCTTATTCTGCCTTTCTTGTTCACTTTTCCACCCTCTTTCTTTCATTCTTTCTTTCTTTCTCTCTGTTTCTCTCCCTTTATCCTGCTCTCCCTTCATCGCCCTTTCTCTCTGCCATCGAACCTGCTGACGATACATCAACAGTTCTTTTTTGGCTGAAGGCAAGAAACGACACTACACTTCTCACTGCCAGCACCTCCCCATACCAGAACCAGTTTAGACCGGTTAGCTGGCCTTGTAGCCAGTACTCTGTCAACTTGCCTTACCTTGAAGAAGAAAAACAAAAGGCATAAAAGAAAAAAAGAAAGTCTTGTTCTGATAACAGCAGTAACCTGTCGATCTCCAGCAGTGGAATAAAAAGGGGCAGGTATTAAAGAAGGGAGACTTATTAGATGGATAAAAAAACAAACTACTTCATAAAAATTACGTTTCACCAGAGTAGTTTTATTTTAGACCTTTTTAAACAGTCAGGTGGTGGTTCAAGTCTAGAGAAGAGAATCGCTTAAGATGCGGCTTAGGTGGAAAGTGCCACATATTGTGTGTGCCCTAGCTGGGACATTTCCTCTATGCTGCCTGTCACTGCCGGCTGTGCTCCAGCCTGGCTGCCTAGTCTATGCTTGCTAAGCAGCGCTGGACCCCTGGACCTCTGATGTATGACCCACTTACACCCGTCAGTGGCGGATGCCATCGATTTCTCCTCTTCCTCTGAGGGATGGCCACTGAACCCTAGGCCAGCTCTGACTGAAGCTCAGTTATTTATCAGCAACCCCCAACCCCCGGCTCCCTCCCCAGGTCCAGCTGGAAACCAGCTTCATGACTCAATCGTCTTTTTTTCCATCTCGCTCCCCTGCTTTATTTAGGATGGAAGGCGCTCAAAGGAACCCAGGGCCAATTTGTAGTTTGAGAAAGGTCTCTGTTATTGATTGAGTGTGCCAGGCTCTTTAGCATAGGATGCTTAACCTCTTTTCTGGCTCTCTCAGCTTGGCAGTTGTTGATTAACCAGGCCTGGCTCTGAACCTTTGAAGTCCAGAGAGGTGGCGCTTTGGCCCTTACCCTCACTCTGTCTGCCTGCTGCATGCTGCACTCGAATGGTTATGATTGTGCTCCTAGTGTATTGGCAGTCTTATAGGGGACAGCAGGTTTCTATCATGTACAGACGGTCATAAACTTGATCCCTCTTATCAGAGACACACCCCTGATCTCCACTTCCAGCTAACTACCTGCTGTATCAAAGGTAAATGGCAGAGACAGAGCAGAGGGCAGTACTGGTCTGAATGATGGGAAACCATCTAAACTGATGAACACACCTGCTATTAGTTCTACCTATTGGATAGGATTGGATACACTCACTTACAGGCAACATACCATGTTAAGTGACTGTAATCTTCTGGGAAAAAGAAATCACATCATATACTGTCCTCTGTGATAATGGTTTTGGGGTTTTAGTTCATGATCTGTTTCTGGACCACACAATTTATTTTACAGAATCATTTTATCTGACCACTTAGTGTGTGGATGTATTTTTAAAATAACTATTTGATTAGAGTGCAGAATCTGGCCCTTTCCTCCGAATGTGTGTGTTAGTGACCAATAATATTTACTTGTGTGGGTGCTTGAGCGCAGTCTAAAAGGAAGCTCTCAGTCCAGAACATTCAATAAATTAGGTAATTTTTTTGGGAGCCAACTAAATATAACCACAGTATTCTCCAGTGACCAGAGCTGGGTGACCGACATATTAACATTTCTGTATTCAGACTGAGTGTTGAGAGCTGTAACAGGGTGCGAGGATGTGAAAGTGTGCAAGCTCAGAAATTGGCTGTGTATTATTAGCGAATGTTTGGCAAGAATGACACCTTGGATTGCTCTAAGAGAAACTGCCTGGTTTTTGGAGTCAGAGGGTCAGGTGTGTTTGCATGAGTTGTGCGTGGCAGCTGGCATTACAATGTGTGCTAAATGTTGCAGTGTAAAACTGGCTACATGGCTTATTTACATGTAGTGTGACTGGGGTCGTGGCACTGGACTCTGCTTCAGGAAAAGCTTGCCTGACCTAGACATGCTGACCTCTGGTGCATTGACCTCTCTCTCTTGATATACCGTCGAACCCAGACTCATAAAACAAAAAAAAGAGATGGATTATCTACTGTTCCAGGTCCACCCTTTTGCACAGCACTTTGTCCTATTGCTGTCCCTGAGTCTGTGGGAGCAGCAGAGGGCAGAGGAGCAGTGGGAGGCAGTGATCATCATCCACTGCTCCTCTGTGGGACTGGATATGCTGTGCTAATGCCAGGAGGGAGACCCTGCTAATGGGGTCAGCGCTGGCAGAGGGTGATGTATAGATTAAGTTTACCGTGACATATTTTGGTGTTTGTTTGTGTGTGCTGGGACCAGGAGATTGGTACAGATGATTAATGTACATGCCCTCCAGTTCCACACAGCCACCTGTGGTCGCTCTTTGGCCTGAGCATCACGGCAAAACCTGCCCCCTCACTTGTTAGTGCAAGGGCATTTACTGGGGTATAAACTGGCCTGGATTTAAAAAATGAGAGAATGAGAGAGAGACAGAGAGAGAGAAAGAGAGAAATTGGCTTCTTAATTTATTCTTGCACTTTTAAAGCAAACTTTTTGTGTGTTATTTACTGCCAGTTGCTGGTTAGGTCATGGCGGTACATTGATCTTGGCTCAGTTTCTGTTTAGACAGGCAGGCAGACCTCTCATGCTTAATGTCCTAAATACCACATTATACCACTGCATATTTCTAATGGAGCTTCTCTTCATTCCAGGAGTACATTAAAGTTGTGATGGGGTGAAAGAAGTTGGACGTGGACTTTTGTTTATTTTTCCTTTCCTTTACTGCATTTCATTCTTCCATCCACTCTCTCTCTCTCTCTCTCTCTCTCTCTCTCTTGCTCGCTCTTTCTTTAAGTTTGCTAGGGTGAAAGTGTGAGAGTTCAGCTGCTTTCAGAGGCAGGAGGATCTGTAATGTTTGCTTTGGGCTGTGCAGGGTCTCGCTAAAGTGCCTTTTATTAACAGTTTGCCTGAAGAACGTCTCACTGGCCAGGATGCGGCATGACTGCAGGACTGTTGGGGTGCGTTTGTGTATCTCGGTGTGTGGCATCTGCAGAAGCACTATCAGAAACCATAGCAGCGCTTTTAATAGATCTTTAAACCTTCATTATATCTGCCAAAAACTCTGTTTTTTTTTTACTGACTGGCAATCAGGTGATATGGGTTAAAGTCAGAAAGGGAGCAGGTAACTATCTTTGTGGAGTGGTGAGGCTGAGTGACTGAACTTCATCCTCCGAGAAGTCTCCAGTGAGGGCCAATCAATAGAAACAGTGGCTAACTTTCTGCCTGCATCTCTCTCTAGCTCCTGAAACAATTTTGACATCTTGGCAAACCTACCCCCTTCTCTTTTGCTCTCATTCCTTTTCTTTTGCTCTCTCTCTCTTTCTGTCTCTCTCTGTCTCTCTCTCTCTCTCACCAGCACTCCGTGCCAGGCTGGCTGCTCTTTGTTCACTGTTTTATGACTCTGGCTTTCCAGTGCACACACAGGGGTCTGTGTAGGAGTATTTCTCTCTGTTATTTCTCTCACTCTCCCTATCACACTTTTTTTTCCTGCAACATTCCATTTTTAAAACTGGTGCACTGTTAAACGCATTACTCTGCTTCCATAAGCCACGCTACTCTGTTCTCCAGAGCTGACAGCATGAACTCTGACCCTGCCAGACTTTTATAGCCTTTTAACAGAAACTTGTTAATGCTTTTGATAAGTTGCTGGTCAGCCTCATGTGTGAGATGGTGTGCACTGGGGGATTCTGGTTAGCAGGAGTGTGTGTGTTTGTGTATGCGTGTGTGTGCGTGTGATCTCAGCTGTATCGGTAGCCACAGAGTCACTGCCTGTACAACTATTTTTGCAGCTGCAGCAGTGCTTGTGCAGTACTTGAGTGGCTGCTCTTCCAATGCTTCACTGATCTCAGACTCTTTCAAGCTATCCTGGCAGAAGATGTCGAGATAGCTGAAGCTGATAAACGTGGGGGGGATTTCTCTCCCTCTGTCTCTCTCTGGACTGGCGCTGCATGGCTGCTGTGTTCTCCAGTGCCCGGCTTTCCCTGGCCCTCTGTGCCTGCCAGGCTGTTTGTTTGCGTTTTTGTATGGCTGAATGGGGCTGCAGCAGAGATACTGGCCCCTTTCATGTCCTTAAAGGCCAACTGGTCACTGAGGCCCAGCTCTGAGCCAGAGAGAGTTCTGAAAGACCGACTGAAACTGACACCAGCCATCATCACTGCCGCACAGCACACATTCACACACGGGAGCAACGTTTCATACGTATCCCCCTTTCTCCAAATGCAAAATGTTGAGGCTCTGTGTGTGTGTGTGTGTGCAAATAGCTTCTGTTTTTCTAACTGTAACTTTTGGTGTTGACTCCATTGCTTTCTCCATTTCTGGCAGTTGAAGCAGGTGTAGGGTCTCGCCGGGCTTACGATATTAGTGTTCACATACGTACATAGACATACAGCTGCACAGGATGCTGTTCAGATGTTGCACATGGTTGATTCAAGATGACCACTGGGGTGACACCTGCTCTGAGCTTCTTCTCTAAGCTCTTCTTTTTTCTCTCTCTTCCACAGTTTATTTTTTCTCACAGCCATTTGTAACAGAAAATATCCCTCTTGCCAGACACAGATGCATCTTTCTGCTTGACCAGTCAGCTTGGTTGTGAGCCATGTTAGCAAAGGAGAACTCAATTCTCCAGCGACCCTTCCTGCCCTGCGGTCTAAAGCACTGGCTAATACTCTTCTTTTACCTTTCATCTCTTTACTTCTTTCTCTTGGAAAATGTATTTATCTTTCATATAGAAATAAGGGATAAGGGTTTAATCTTTGACATCTTTGACATCGTGCCCCCTCCCTCCCCCAGTCATGGTGCAGGTGAAAGAGACAGATGAGGGAATAAGGGGATAGAGTAAGGAAAAGAATAAAGGAAGTGTAGTGTGTAAGGAGTGGGGAACGCCGGTCCTACAGGGCTTGCTAACTGTTCAGCTGGCTGTCTGATCAATAGGCTGTGGGCCATGTCCCCTCTGCCCTTCAGAGAGGGCTGACCTCATCCATCACTCTTTCAAACACACAAACTCACACACAGGTGTGAGCAATGGTAACGTGGGCCTCTGAGGGATGTGTGCCATCATAGCAGGAGAGCGGTCAAAAACAGCAAGAGCTAATATAGATTCTCAGGGTCGACACAGTTCATGATTGATTTCTCTTTCTCTGTGTGAAAGTGAGACAATGTGTGTGCAGGCTGGAGAATTCTCCTAGCCACTGAACGGCTGTAACTTTCCCCAAACACTCTTCTGTTTATGAGCGCTGTACTGTATTCATAATTTAAGTGGAGACCTTAGCGGCTCAAACGAGGGAACGCACTCATATCGTTATTCATGATTCTCATCACATAACTGCTAATAACACCCCTCAATGCTGTTCGCTCTCCCCTCTCCAATGAAATTCATTGTGTAATAGACCTAACAGCCTTAACCAAATTATCTCTGATGTATACATGCCACAAGGCCAATAAAGCACAACAAATTTATAGCACGCTGAGTAGCCTGCGCCTTCTAATGCAAATAAATCCGGCCTGGCCGCTACTCATTAGCATCCGCGTAGCGCGCGCTAAATCCTGCTTCTATCATGTTCTCCACCCCCCCAGTGACCATGATCTGCCAAGTTGGAGAGGCAGGCTGCCAGTATTAAGCCTGTGATTCCTCTACCATCATGTGTCAGCACAGAGCGCTGCTGGCGAGTCCAACGCCAGCGACACGGGTTTAGACGAGGGAGGTTAATTTGCTTAACCCAGCTCCCCCACCCTGCTCACTGTACACTCCACAGCCCTGCTGCAAATGCTGGCTAGTGCTATTCTATATATACCAGACCTCGAACCTGGCTAGTGTTACTCAGATGAGGCCTAAGACACAGCAGAGAGGTGATGGGAGTCTCAGAGTGAGTGAGACTAATAAAGTTGTTAGTCAGGGTCTTATTATGGTAGGGTGTGTGCATCAGTGATGTAGTGCTTGAGTCCTGGGCTTGGACTTAAATGTGTGATTTGTAACATTCAGTGACTTGACATTCATTGACTTGAAATCCTGTAATTTATCTTCTGTAACTGCTTTATCCTAGTCAAAATATGGCAAATACGGAGTCCGTCCTGTGAAACTGTAAGTGCTTCTTTATTCAAAACTTTGACTTGACTGAATTTTGCATGCTCGGATGTGTAAATAAATAATTACACACGTAAATAAATAACCAGGCTACAGAAGTAATTGCTTCTTCGACAGTAAATCATTTTACGCAAGTTTTACTTCTAATGTGTCCACACAGTGGTGCTGCAGGTAGCATTGCTGCCTCAGACATCAAGGGTCTATGACCACAGTTACTCTGTGTGGAGTTTCCATATGTGGGTTCTGCAGTTTCCTCCAACTTCCCAAAAAGTAGGTGGATTGGATACACTAATGTATGTAGATGTATCTAGATGTATGTGTGTGTGTGTGTGTGTGTGTGTGTGTTTGTGTGTGCGTGCATGGTGCCCTGTGATAGACAGGCATCCTGTTCAGGCTGTATTCCTTCCTAACATGCATGTTCCTGGGATAAGCTCCAGATTGGTCACATCCAGGATGACTCCGCCCACATCCTTAAGCCACAAGGGCTCACTGAATGGTTTGATGAGTATGAACATGATGTGAGTCATATACTATGGCATCATCATCAAAACCAATGAGGAAATATCTTTTGGAAGAATGGTCTTCCATTCCTCCATTAGAGTTCCATATTCTTGTAGA
The DNA here is from genome assembly GCA_025674545.1 of Hassar affinis. NCBI lineage: Eukaryota > Metazoa > Chordata > Actinopteri > Siluriformes > Doradidae > Hassar > Hassar affinis. Next base: position 17,928,201 of record JAOVYV010000040.1, on the reverse strand, counting down.
ATCACTGCCAAGGCACATTGAAGCTGTTCTGGTGGCATGTTACAGTACCTTATTAAGACAATTTATGTTAGTTTTTTCTTCAATTTGCCACTCCTCTGCACACACACAGACACATATACACATATACACACAGACACACACACAGGAGATGGGACATCTGGCCATTAGATGAATAAAGAAGTGAAAATACTCCCCAATTCACTTCTTCTCATCCTCCACTAAACTTTCTGTGTGTGAGGAGAGGAACTGAGAGATCTCTCCTCTTCTTCTCTATGTCTACTTTCGCCCAGTATTACAACTTGTGTGTGTGTGTGTGTGTGTGTGTGTGTGTGTGGCATTAAGTGTATGTGGCTCTCTGATGTAAAGGTATAGATGCTCTATTTGATTAATTCAAAGCTAGTTTCTCTCATCTCTGAAACCACCTTGGTGGTAAGGTTTTCCTGCCAGACACGTCTATTCCAGAGCACCTGAGCAGCGGAAAGCAGAAAACAGGTAGTGAAAATCAAAACAGAGAGTGAAATGCTGGTGTCTGCACAGCCACTGAGCTGTAACCTCTTCTGTTGTTTCCTCTGTTCTGCACACTGTGTGTTTATTTTTCAGTCACTGGGTGTTTCCTTATCTCTATAAATACCTGCTGATGTGTGGATGACAGTGTGGCTGAGTGTGTATGCGTTTGTGTGTGCATTTGTGAACACAGCGCTTGACTCTGAAACACACGGCGGTTTTTATGCTTCTCTGTCTGGCTCGGGGCACAGCCCTCGACTGTCCGGGCCCTGTCTCAGATTCCCACGCTGAGCGTGTTAGGACCTTGTGTAATGACACCATACTGCAAAAGCTGCTCAACCTGTCTCCCCTTCTTCCCCTCCCTCCTGTATCCCCTCTGACCCCAACCTCCCTTCCCCCATAAACCCCCTTCTGCTTCTCACTGACCCTCCCTCACTCCCATAACCCCTGTCTGCTTCTCTATGACCCTCCCTCCCTTGCTCCCATAACCTTCTCTGCTTCTCTCAGCTCGGATGCAGTCCGCAGCGCTTCAGTGTTATGTCTCGGTCTTCCAAAGGCCTGTGTCTTGTGTGCAGACATCTTTTGATATACCACCTCTATATCTTCCTATCCTTGTTCTCTCTTCTTTCTAGTACCCCCCCCTCGCCCTGTCTCACTCTTTCTTTCACCCTCCTTTTCCTCTTCGTCCCCCAGACCGCCAGACAAAAGCATGCGGGCCTATTGTTGTATGCCGGCTGGGTCCTGAAAGAAAGGGAAAGGGGGTCAGTGGTGGTATTAGCGCTGGCTAATCAGACCGAGGGGCAGGCGGGCAGCTCAGGCCTGGGAGAGGATCTGAGATCGTCCACTCCCCCGTTTCCCAGGCACCCACCGTCCGTCTACAGTTACACAAAATGTCCGCCACTGCGCCGCTGTTGCCAGGGGTCTATTATTAGCAAGTGTCAGTCAGTTATCTGAGAGCACTGCTTTTAGCTGCCATTTAAGTGGCTGACACTCAGGTTTTGCAGCAGATTAAATGAAATTTTAGGCGCAGTTTGGCTCGGCTGCGGCTGGACAAAGGAGGCAGCTGTTGTTGGGAATGTAATCTGGTACCGCCGGGAAAAGGTGCCATGGCTGGTGCTGCCCACCAAATTGCTCCCAGTCTTGCTGCCGCCTTGCTTCTTTCAGGGTAGAAATCACCTCTGCTCTCACTCTGAGACTCAGTTCTCCCTTCACAGTGACCACAGTGACCACGGTGCCCATGATGCCTAACGATGAGTTAGGATGTGACAAGCCGTCATATACAACCGGCTTTGTGATCTTATTTTAGTCTTTTACTGTATGCCTGGGAGTGTTTCATGCCTCCTCTGCGTGTCTCTTCAGGTGAGAGCCTGTTTTCAGTGGACACAGCCAGTAGGAACAGGTGTGTGTGTGTATGCGTGTATGTGTGTTCTGTGTGTGCGTAGCAAGGGGATTTCCTGGCCTGTTCTAAGCCCCTACCTATGTTACACTGCCTTACCAATGACTGCTAATCCGCTGATATGCCAGTGTCATTTGCAGCCTTATATTTTTCTCTTAAATACTTCCTTGCTCCATTCTCTATTTTCTTCTGTCTCACGCATACACTCCTTTTGGTAATATTACAGTGATGCATGTCTGTGTGGCAGTAAATCTCCCACCATGGCATGTGCATTGTAACCAGTTTGTGTGTGTGTGTGTGTGTATCTGTGTATTAGGGCTGTTGGTGTCTGGGCTGTAGTTCGGGGTGGAATACCCTTGCCATTGCTGAAGGTGTGAAAAGTGACAGTCGTAAATGACTGTGAAGAGTGTCTGGGGTTTCAATTGCGAATGACATCAGGTTTACACCACACAGCTTGTCTCGCTACTGCAGGGACGAGAGCAGTGATGTTAGACTGTGCTAAGAAATTTGTCTGTTTTTATGAAGTTTAATATTAGTTCATAAATGATGTGTGGTGTTACAAGGAGCAATACTATTTCCATATCAAACATAAATACCTATATTATCAGCTGTACATGATGTACTGTGCATGATGTTGCTCTACTTATAGGTTTTACTTATATAATTGCGTGTTTGCATTGAAACATGGAGCCAAACCCCAGTTCAGCAGAATCGCAGCACAGCCACGATCGTATACAGTGTGCGGACACACAGCATACACACAACAAAAGAGGGTGGTATAAATGAGGTGTGTGTCATTTAAGGTGCCACATGGACTGCATTTGTTGGCTGTAAAAAGAGAGATCATGTTTCAGAGGAGCCTTGCCGTGTACATGAGATATCTGACCTTTGAGAGAATTTTTAGGATGCAACCGTTGTACTTTATTTGCCCTTTGCTATTCCAAAAGCGATCCTTTTTTACAAAAAAAAGGAAGAAAAGTTTTCACAAGTGTGTTTAGATTCTTGGTATTTAAATGTATTTTCACACATAACTAACTTACAACTGAATGCAATTTTTTTGTTATTAGCCGGTGGCTATGCAATAAGTATTTTTCCTTTTTTTTCAGCCAGCAATCAGCAATTAGCTGTTGGCAAAACACATAAATGAGCTAGCTAATTTATTTCATGTAAATGGCCCAACTTTGTTATTTGACCTTAAGCAAGGAAGAACTCTTCATCATGAGTTCAGGGTGTGAAAACGCTGAAAAGTGCTTCATAGCCTGTTCTGCTGTGCTTAGCACGGGTACTGCTAAGGTCAGAACTTTACTAACTTCCTTTTAAATAATGTATACCTATAGAGAGTAGATAAAAACTCGCACAGAGTTTCTTAAATGTTGAAGAAACAGACAAACTTGTTCAAATTTTAGCGTAATATTAGAAATCACATTCTTCCCAAATCTAATAACAGGTACAAATACTGCAAGGTGGTGCTATTTTCTGAAATAATCACACCTCATTAGCAGATTATAAATGTCAGAGACACTCATATACCTAGATATTATCACAGCTATGCTCCAGCTGCTGTTGTGAGTTGAGGATTTTTCTTTCAGCCTGGGGAGTTGAGATAAGGATCTCAGATATGCTCCTTCAACCTGAGTGACCCAGCGAAAAGAAAGCTCAGCCTTCCCTCACTCCTGACCCTGGAACCTCGTGCTCTCTCCTCCTATAGCTCAGCCTTGTGATCTATAGGAATACAGACACATTTTTGGCAGGGTGTGGAGTTAGCTTTCCAATGTGCTTCAAGGTCCCACTCTTTGCCCTGTTAAGCCCTGATTTATTGACTTCAGCTGCCTATGAGGGCTTGCAGGTACAACTGCCTCAATTAGCATTTTTTATAACAGTTGTGCAAGCGCTTTGGACTGAAGTGGCTCACTGGGTTTGGCTCTGTATAGTTTTGTTAAGCTCTTCACGCTGAACTTGGCCTTGTGCTCTGGTCATAACACACATTTGGAGTTAAAGCAGAAAGGCAAAACAACTGATAATACCTTTTAAAAAAAAGGCAGACCTTTGTTGGTACATGCAGTGAGTTGTGCAGGCCCTGAACTGAGCTGTTGCTGGTAACGTATGATGGCATGATGTGGATTGGAACACTTGTATTGAATTATGTGTGGGACTGGGATTGAATGTGGCGAGAGACTCTGCCATGAAGAATTAGAGCAAACAGCAGCCGCCACAGTCCCTCACGCGCTGCATCCATCTTCCAGACCTGTTATTGATGGTAAACGTAGTACTCCAGTATTAACGGCTCCTACCCACAACATTTTGGTCCTGTTCTCTGTGCACACACTCACACACATGCATGCAATCAAATGAGCTGAGCAACAGAGGGATGTTTGAAATATTCTGCTATCATATGTAATGGACAGCAGGGGTGACGGACCCTTCACTATGCTGTTTAGTTTACTCTTCTACCTTCCCTCTCTACACACAGCAGGCTGCATCTCTGTCGACCTCTTTCTCAATATCACTATTCTATGATAATCCTGAGCCTATTGACACTTAGGCTGGATTGTTATATGGGCATGTGGACACTAGTTGTTTCTTGCCCTCTATGTTTATGTCTCGCTTATCACTTTAACACCCTCTTGCTTCTGTCCCAGTTCTTTTGCTACCTTTCCACACCACCAACATGATTTTGGCAAGGACAGTCCATTCTCACTTTGTCCTTAGGACCCCCTCTATCTCTCTCACAGTGCGCTTGAGTATTTCCAATATGGGTAGTATTGTGTAGAATTTAGTCTGGAAGTAGCTTTATGAAAGGGTTGAAATGAACAATATACTAGAAGCAGGCTTTTGGAGAGAGGGGAAAAGTGCATGTGGCATGACAGAGAGCAAATCTGGTATATAAGGCTGTAGGACATGATGGGAAATCTACAAGCCTGGACTCGAAGCACCCGTTTCAGATTCTCCACAGCCAAACGCCTAAAGGCAGGCATGAAATCGGACTGTCTTTCGTCGCCCTTGAAACTATTTGTGCTTGGCCTTCTTGTTCACACACATGGTTCTCCCTCTTAAAGGCATGGGTCTCAAATATAATCGTCACATTAGTTGGGTTTGTTTAATTGTTTCACTCCTCATGTTACTTCACAATGTCAGGTTAGCGGATAGGACTTCTAAAGCAGTGCTGAGGTGGCGACACTCGATGGGAGCAGGAAATGAGTTTAAGACTTTTTAAAATTTTGGTGTTTGTTACACTGATAGTGTTTGCTGGCTAGGTTGTGGCTCACTGTTGTTCTGATTGACACACACAAAAAGCCTTGTTCCTGCCCCAACACATCCAGCCTTCCATGCTGTGCTACCGTACGCCCCCAACATTCCCTCCTAGGCCTTTTGGAAAAGCAGAGGGCTAAAGACAACAAAGATGTTAACATGGTAAACATGGATCCTGGGTGGGAAGCAGACAGTAGTAAGAAACTGGGTGAGGGTGGGGAGATGCTCAGACATGAATTCCATTGAAAACTAGAGGAAACGGAAGACATTTATGTTCAAGCGTGAGCTTTAATTGTGAGGTAGAATGGCAACTTTGAAAGAGTCAGTTAAGCGGTGCTAACCCACACACTATTAGCGCTGGAGTGCAAACGATATCTGAGGCAGCCTGAATTTACGTGAATAGCTATTTAATATCCCGGTTTTAATGGGCTATAAAAACCCCTTCCCGGACAACTGTCCTCTAATAGGTCTTAAAAGTTGTTTGTTGGAGTTGAGATGGGGGTAATTAGTGGACCTGTAGCTTTGGGAGAGGGCGTCCGTGGTTGGGCTGGGCTCTCCCATTCGGCCATCTTTTGGGCCTGGCTAAAAGGCACTGGCCGCTCCTCAAAGCGAAGCATTTGGAGGTCTCGCGACCACTGTGCTCCGGTGGGTGGATGAATGGGGGGATGTGTGGTGTAGCACTTAGGCTCCCTCTGATGGGAACATTAGCCACATTAGGCCGCTCTCAAAATGCCCTAATGGAGTACTCACTCTCGAGCGCACACACACATGCACACACACACACACTCACACACACACATACACACACAAAACTGAAAAAGGTTGGCAAATAGTTTTCTGGAACTTTTTAATGTGCAAATTATATATATTTTTTAATTTGCCTGCTGCCCTGTCTAATTCCCCATAAGTAAGATAAAAACTAAACCAGGACAGGAGCTCATTTCTCTGGACGTAGAGGATAATAAGTGAAGTGGGCAGGCAGTTAAGCTAATGGATCTCCAACACCTCTCAATCTCCTTACAATCCCACTCTTTAAATCAACTGAGATGAAATGAGGAGGTCTGTGCCGTTAAAAAGCTTCCTGCTAACTTGGACTTTCCCCTGTTCCTGCATTATGTAGGGGGAGGGAGCAGCAAACCGTCTTTAAAGGCCGAGTGTTTTTGGGATGTTTGTTTGGTGCTGGTGGCGAGGCCTTCATGTTTGTGTAAATGTCAGAGGCTGTGTCGTTATTGACTGCACTGCTATGGTCCCGTGCCTCTGAGTTCTGTTGCACAACTGGCCCCGGGCATCTTCTACTGGAAAACAGCCTTTCGTCTGCTGTTGATCAAACTTCTGCTTCTCTGTCTCTCTCTCACTCGCTTTCTCTTTTAACACACACACACACACACACACACACACACACACACACACACACACACACACACATACACACACACACACACACACACACACACACACACACACATACACACAGAGCTCTGTAGATGGGTGGCCGTCCGCTCTGAATAATTTAAAGAACTTTTTGTCCCGCTCTCTCAGATGGGCCTGGGGCATGAGGGAGTGATGGAGCTGGATGTGTTCAGGCTTGTCTTCTCTACTCTCGGCTCAGCCTTTACATGATTTAACTTCATGGGCAAGCAAAATCTTTTACAACTCCTCATAGACATTATTTTAAATAAACAGCCATAAATTCTGCTTCATTTTCTATTAATTTTGACATCATTTTTGCAGTCATGTCTAATATCACACTGTTCTCCTCCGCCCGAGCCAGCGTAATCTGGTGTTTGCTAAAGTAACGTGTGTATTCTGGTTCTGATTAGGCTTGTGTTTCATTTATCTCAACAGACATCTAAGTGAATCCTGCATCACTGATTAGTTTGCGTTCTGAGCTTCCGCAAAAGGGACTGAAAATTTGTTAGATCTGGATATTGTCCATTTGATAACACTCCAGAAACAAGCACAAGCTCTTTCTATCTCTTTCTCCTTCCCTCTCCCTTTCTTTCTCTCTCTTTTGCTATCAGACAGTTTTCTTTCTGTCTGTCAGCTCTTCAGACCTAGAGAAGAGGGGGTCAGCAGCACCAGGAGGCAGTTCAAGGCAGCACCATGTAAAAAAAACAAAACCAACAACAAAAACCCCAACTTATTCCATCTTTCCCGTTCTCTGTCAAGAGAATCACATGCTTGGCTTTTGTTGTTGTTGATGCTGCGCAGTTTTGTTGTTGATGCGATAAATCTGTGTTAAAAATGTCCTCTTATCGATTGGTGCTCTTGGATGAAAACACTTAAAGACTGTTTCCTCATCAGAGAAAGAGCGGGAGATGGAGGTAGAGAGTGCAGGAGTTCTGACAGGGTGAGGTTGAAGTGGTGCTGCTGCCAAAAGCACGACTAGCAGTGGGTTCTCAGTGACTCAAACCCTCATCATCTTCTTCACCTCTTTCCTTTCGTGTCCTGTCCTCTGCTGCTCTCTTGTTCTCTCGCTCGTTTGCTCTCTTGTGCTGCCCCCCCTTTTTACTGCTTATTTTCAGCGCTCCGGACGGCAGGAAGCCAGAGAGAGGTCTCTTGGCAATGGGGAGGTGGAGAGGTGTGTGTGTGTGTCAGTGTGTGTAAGAGTGTAAAAGCTGGGGGAGTGTGGGTCTCTTTTGCAAAGAGCTTCTCCTCTTGAGACAGCAGTGCAAAGAGGCCTCTGGGTTACGGGTTGAACTTTCCCTTTAGCCCCCTCCTCTCTCTCCATCTCTCTACACTGTTGTGTGCAACCCTGAGGGAGAGTCAGAGTCGGCCTGCTGCCTACGAGCTGCAAACGGAAGCCTGCACAGCTCCAAAGATAGTCAGGGTCAGGAAAAACAAACACCTGTACGCAGCCTCTGATGGACAGATGGAGAGCGTTGGAGGTACGAGCAAAACAAGGGAGATAGAGGAACAAGGGAAGGGAGCAAGACAGAGGAAAGGTGGAAGAACTGATCTGAATAGCCTTCCTTCCCACATACACGTTCACTGAAATAAAAGGAGAAATGCCTGTTTGTCAGATGGAAAGTATTTCACTGGTTCTGTGTCTGTGTGTATGACAGAGAGAGAGAGAGAGAGAGAGAGAGAGAGAGTGTGGCCAGCACCCTGTGTTTGCTCTAGGGAATGATGGTACACACTGCTGTAAAGGTGATGAGTGATTCCCTCTGGCCAGCAGCTGCTGGGGCAAGCCGGGTCTGCAAGTCCTTGCAGGTCCTCATTCTCTACACAGCACTTCTGCTGCAAAGCTTCTGCATGTTTGTGTGAAAGTGTGTGTCTCTGCGTGTGTGTATGTGCCCAAATAATTTAATTGACCTCTCCCCAGAGCAAGTAATCTAATCTAAACATTACACACAAGTCCTATTTTAACTATTCAGAGCTCTCATAGGACAATAAAGGGACAAAAAAATAACAAAAGTTTTGAGATACTGTACATGTAAAACAGGCTGCAATAGCCCACCCTCCTACTGAGCACTATTCCCTGTGAAAGGCCTATAAGGAAATATATTCAAATTGAAAAAGCTCAAAAAAGGTCCTAATGGAAATATGAATTGCCAAAGCTGAATGTAGAAGGGACAAAAAGGGTGAATATGCTGAGTGAAGTGCAATTATTTGAAAGCAAATGTTATGGAGCCTTGGAACTGGCTTTGGTCTTCTAATTAAAATGGCTGAAAATGTTTTGACAGTGTCTGAAGCCATGCCTCAGGCCCTGGCTCTGCATTGCTCCAATTTTTCCCTCTTAGTGATGTAGTGATACATTTATGCAGAAACGTGCTGCGAATAACTCCCTCTCACCATTTCCCTCTCTTGTCCCCGTGCCGCATTTCTCTCCATGAGAGGCTACAAAGAGCAAAGCTCTGAAAGCTCTGAACCACGCTACTGAGCAGCGTTTACAGACCGACACTTTGCCACCTTTTGGTCATAAAGCCTTGCTGTTGGAATTTTTGTTTTCTGGTTTAACCAGTTAACTGAGTCGCTTCACACAGTTATGGGCAGATTTGGATGTCGATGATGATCGGGACCTTGGCTGAAATAGAGGGCAACAGCCATTCTGTAAAAATAATAATTATACTTTTTTTATTATTCATTTGCCTTCCCTTTGGAAAACCTTATGGTTGCCAAGGCCAAGCATTTTAGATATGCTCCTGCTTTATTACCTTTTCATGCAGTAATAGTTTAAGGTGCGGAGCCTGTGGTTTTGTGCTGAACCCTGTGCTGAGCTCTCTACATGAATAAATGATTCTTGCTCTAATTAATTGAAGCATGTGGAGCAGTGTAGTTGGTGCGGTGATTAATTAGGGTATTGATGAGTAAAAATGTCTCTCTCATCTTCCTTCTTCTGTATTATTTCATTTTTCTTTTAATTCCTCTCCTCTCCTCTCCTCTCCTTTCGAATTCTATAACTTTATACAGAGGATGCCAGTGTTTATCCACTATAAACATTTCTGTGTGTGTTCATACCAGCAGTGGTGTGTGTGGCGATTTTGTGTGTGTATCTGCTGAAGATGTTTAGCAGCAGCAGCAACACATATCATACTTTTTGGTATATTTCACATAGCTTTAAAATATGGAAAAAATGGAAATATGAGCCTTTCATCCTGCGATTTATGCTCTCAGTAATTTTGACATTTGGTTTGGGTTTAAATGTGTGTAACGTCTCCACCACTGGTGGAATGACAGAGAGAGTGACAGAGGGCAGAAACGAGACATTAGGCAAACACTATTATTCGTTTTTGGGATTGTACTTAAAACATTCAGCCGTTTAAGCGTAAACTTACAGTCAATAGAGTTTAATAGAATTGGACTCTAATATTAAAGTTATATTTATTTTCCAAGTGAAAATAATGTCGTACTGCCGTTTTTTGGCGTGTACAGATCATGCATAGATACAGTTCTGTTTCAGGTTCTTTCTCTATACATTCCTCAGGTTGGACACACACATACAGACAGTGCAGGAAGGGTGCAGATGGAGCTAAAGGCATTAGATTAAATTGGTGTCTCTACCAATTGCAGTCTTCCTTAAAAACCATCTGTCTCTCAAAATTCACATCACTCACACACACACGTGCACAGACACTGTCTCTTCACTTCACTTCACTTCACTTCACTTCAGCCTCCTTTGCATTAAGGAACATTTACTTGCTTAGGGCATGGCACTTTTTACCAGGCTTGATTTTTTTACTTCACTTATTACACAAGAAACTAACTGCTGACATTTAAAAACAACATCAAAAAAGCACAAAGCAGTGATGGCATTAGAGATGATGGTAAGGCAAACGCATAAGAGAAATGTTGAAGATGTTCTTACTGAGTCCTATGGTTTAGGTGTCTTGTGCAGGTGTCGGAGCCGGAGGAGAGCTGGATAGTGTAGAACATAACATTCAACACACAGTATTAAAATGAACATGGAACACACACATATTATATACACTCAGACTTCTTGGCCGATCGGTGCGATATGGCTCAATAATTATACATAAGTTTGAAAATGAAATGTATTCTTATTATATTATAAATATAACATATGCACGTGTTCCACAACTACAAAGTCTATGCTGTAATGTTTCTGCCAGTTATGAATAAAAAGACGGGTAAAAAAAGGACCAGCAGCCAGTTAAAAAAACTAAACAAAACAACACAACAACAAAGAAAACAGTAAGTTGACTAAATCCAGGCCTTGATTCTGCTGTAGTAGGAAAAACAGATAAATGAATCAACAAAAGCCTGCTGTTTCCTTTGGTTATCATTACCAGGCCTGCATAATTGAAAGGTGTGTGTTTTTGATTTCAAAGTGTGCATCTTTCCTCAGCTTAATAATGAGAAGCAATGGGAATCAGGTGTGTCTAAATCTCCTATGCCCCTAATTGCATTTACATTGCAGCAGACATGAGCCTGACCGGGGTGGATGCGCAGGATTCAGCTATCGCAGGGATTACGTGCATAACGCTAGACAGAAACAGTGCTAAGGCACTGATCAGCCAGCGATTTCAATCTGCATTTTCTGCTTGGGCCAAGTCGCACTATTTACATTGTGCAGTAATGGCCGATGCACCCTGAGTCCTACGTCTATCAGAAATGACAGAATAAAGAGTTTTCCATTGTTCACTTTTGTCTCTGTGTCTCAGAAGGTGATGCAACAGGACACTAAAAACTACAACTTGGTGATTTTGCTGACTCGCACTCCTCTAGACAAAGAAGATAAAATATTATCATGCCTTTTATATGGCTTCAGGAAAGAGACTACGAATGGTAGTCAGATGAGAAGGTGAATTTGTCTAGCCAATCAGGTGAGAGTGAACTAGTGACTCACAACAAATGCTAGTTAGAAGCCTGTTCATTACAGTAATAACTGCTAATTATTGAAAAAATGTTTGTTTGGTTCCTTGCTAGCTTGAGGTTGCGCATGATAGCGAGCCAACTGAACAACTGAAGCCCTTTAGAATTAAGTAAAATTTTTCTTATGTTTTGACAGAAAGTTAAATAGACGGAGAGATGGCGCTGCAATATGTGATAACTGTATACGTTCTGGCAGCGAGAGAGAAAGAAATAGAGAAATGCATAATGTTTGGATTGGAGACCGAGGCAGAGAGCGTTTCAGACACTTACGCTGGTCTTTACAGGACTTCCTTCGTCCAGCTTTGTCTGTGAACAAGTGTTGGTCAAACAGGCCTTTGTTTGTGGTCAGTCACTCGACACACCACAAAGAGTCTGGCCTGGACAAAGAGCCGAGTGTGTGGGAGCTGCGCTGGGTCGGCTGAGTGATACTGCTCCAGAGAATACTGATGCACGTCAGACACACACATGCACACATAAACACACGCGCACACACAATCACACAACTGAAAAAAAAAACCATGCTACACTGCTCAAATGATCCGTGAACATGCATATGTAAAGGCAAACACACAAACACAATGCACACACATACACACACACACACACACACACACAAACTGTGCAGACCTAAAAATGGGGCAGTGTGGCAGATCCCTGGTGTCTCGCTGATACGGAGGCCACCAACATGTTCTATCATTAGTTTTTAAGGAACATAGTTGTAGAAAATACTGACAGCGGGAACGGTGGGAACATGAGTCATCCTCTAAATATAGGGATAAAAACTCCAAGAACCATCGATATGGTCTGTTTTACCCATTTCATTATTAATTTCCTGCCTAATGACTGATTAATTTGTTTTGAAAATGAAATCTATTTGAGTTTGCATATGTCTTCAGCATCGCTGGATGCAGAAGCCCTTCAAAGTGCAAGTTCCTGATAAAACGCTGAAATGATTTTACATGACGTTGTCCTTTCTCGCCCCTGCATTCGCTAATCCTGTTACTGAATTGTTCCATTACCTAAGTAACTATTATTGTTGAGTGCTGTTGAATCTTAACACAACCATCAAGGACGAAACAAAAGGAGTCTCTGTCTGTGAGTGACAGCTGGATTCGGCACAGGAAGACTCAGCACACTGAAAACGGCACACTAAATACCAACTGTCCAAATGTCCTGGACTCTTATGCATGTGTGGGTTTTGAATAGGTGTGTACATGTGTCTGCTGCGTTTGTTGGGTCTGTGTGTATGGGAAGGGGGGGGGGGGTGTACCTTCTTTTTATATCTTTGGATAGGACCAAGGATAGGAATTCTGATATTTCTGGGGGGAAATTTTGCTGGTACCCATAAGGAAACTGATTTTTTGTTGTAGTTTTTAACCAAAAAATTGTAATAGCCAAAAAGTTGCCTTTTCATTACTGAAGGTCAAGGTTAGGGTTAGGGTTAGGGTTAGGGTTATGCACGGCATTATTTAGCTGAATTAATAATTATGTCAATGGAAGGTCCTCACAAGTATAGCAAGACATAACTGTGTGTGTGAGAGTATGTATGTGTGTGTGAGTGTGAGTGTATGTGTGTGAAGGGGAACGGAGGGGGCTGGTGTGTGAGGTGGGAGGCAGATGAACAATGGCTGAATCTACATGTCATGGATACAGGGCTGCTCAAGCTGTTTTAATCTGGCATCCATCTTAGTCTGCCGCCACTATCGATCCAGACGGCGAAAGCAGCAACGTACCACGCTTTCATAGCGAAGCCAGCTGAAGACACGGCTCCAAATATACACACACTCAATTTCTGTGTCACTCACATTCCCAGAAAACATTATCAGCACACAATGCTTGTTTTTAAAAAAAAATTTTTTTTTTAAACCCCACAAAGACACGCTTGCCGTTTGCTACGACTCACTTCACAAATGCTGTTAAGACATTAGTGATTTCGAAGAAATATTCAGAGACAGGCTTCGTGTCTTCTTCTATGAAATGAGAATTGAATGATGTTTGTGTCATGAGGCAGCATCTCTAAATATCCTGCATAAAAATAGATTTGCGGAGATGAGCTGTTCGGAGTTCTGTCCTGATTTGGGACAATTCTTTTATTTCCCGGGTTTTTTAAGTGAGCTGTAGTCTCTGAGAGCGAGGACTGTGGGTGCTGGGGTGCGAGATAGAGGGAGAGTGTCTCACAGCATATTTCCTTCCTTCAAGTCTCTTGTTTCACCATGGGTACCGGTCGCTCTCTGCCAAGCCATCATTGCGCTGTAACACGGCCTCCCTTTTTGTCAAGAGCGTTTTAGCATGCCTTTATCTAAATGTCGTTAAATGTGTGTCCGTGCGTGTGTGTGTGAGAGAGATGTAGATGGATTAGTGAGTCCTTTGAGGATGTGGTTTTGCCATGGCTCTGTGCTGTAACATCACTCTGACATTTCCTCGTGTTAAACCTGGCAGCAAGCAGTGTGGGCTTGCTCGTGTGTGTGTGTGTGTGTGTGTGTGTGTGTGTGTGTGTGAGGAAGAGAGAGACTGGCTGTGTGTGTGCCAGCGCCTGCAGGCCGGTCCAGAGTGTGTCACCAGCTGCCTCAGACTCCCAGCCTGTCCACGCTGACCCGCATTCGCTGCAAATTGGAGGGCTTTTTAATTAACTGAGGAATCTGCAAATTAGAGCAAGCCCGCTCTGCGACTTCCCATAAATGCTTGAAAGTGTCAAGCCACAGATTATCATTACGCCGAACAAACTCCTGGAGCCGGCAGCCACTATGAGACAAAAATAGCATGGAGAAGATCTCTCTCTTGCTCTCTCTCTCTCCTGTGACTGTGACTCCCAGTCTTGCTCTCTCTTTCTTTTTCTCACTCTTTGCTGCCATGCATTTTGAGCAGCTGGGAAGCTGTCAGTCACTCCTCAGATTTTCCTGCTCACACATCTCAAACGCAGAGCTCTCAAATTCTAAAACGGCACAAAGAATGCTCTTTTGAGAAAATAAAATGAGGCAGGAGGTCAACCTCTTTGGCATGTCACCGGCTTTCATGCCTCCCTGTAAAATATGCGTCTAATTGCAGATCATTGGACTACCTGTCCAATGTGGCTTATCTGACTCCTGTCATTAGGACAGATTACGGCAGTTTTGTCAGCAGAGCAGAAGCTGGATGTGAGAATGCCAGGCAGCATCCCAGCATGCCACGGGCTGGTGTATGCAAGAGTCGTGCCAGTCGGCAGTGCCGCTGCCTGCACAAAGCTATCAATTATTGTGCAATTATTTGTCTAGTTGGATACTCAAAATGTCATGTGAAAAAGATGATTACACATTCTGCCGAGCCTTGCCGTGTGTAATCAAATGAAGCAAGTCCTTGTTAAACACGGCGCTGCAGTAAGCCGTCCTTCAGCTGCGTCTCAGCCCGTGGCCAGAGAAGGCGCAGCTTACATACTGCAGCATCCAGCACACACACACACGCACACACACACACCTTTGTTTCACTCTCTTTGTGAGGACCTTCCACTGATGTCATTATTGACACAGCTAATTAATGTTATGTCTACAGCTAAAGCAAACCATAACTGTACCCAGAGTAATGAAAAGTAAATAATAGGGCAGTTTTTCTTGTGCCAAATTTCCCCACAAGGTCAAAAGGGTCAGATATTCCTATCCTTATGGAGACACTCCATCCCAACCAATTGGATAAATATAACATTCTCCCCCAAACACACACACACAGACACACACACACACACACACACACAGCTTGGAATGATTACAATAATTGCTTTATTGATTTGAAAACTTAAGCATATTGATGATTGGTATTGCTAACAATATAAGTAATTAAGAAGCAATAGAGTAAATGAATCAGAATTGTGTGTCAATAGGAACAGACTGTCTCTTAACGGTTAACAAGAAACAGCCATCACAATTTCAGTGATGCAAAATGGTGTAAAATAGCCTTTGCATGATAATAGAAAAATGTATACTAGGTTAAACCTTTGCAGGTGGCAGCAATTAACTGTAATTTCTGCAGATTGTAATGATCCATAATTTACCGTCCATTGCTGGCCTTCACATCAACCCCCTGATATAAAGTCGCGCGCAGCCTTGATTTGGCGTGGAGCTTTCAGCTGTTGGTCTTTAGTTCGATTGTCAGGAGGCAGTCGTGGGTGGCAGAACCATGCGAGCTGCACTGTGCTGTTATTTCCCTTTGCTCAGTGCCACCCCTCTCTCTGTCTATCTAGAGGATCCTTCAAGATTGCGTCAAATATTCTTGATGACTTCCCCAGCGACTAGAAAAAATATCTGAGAAAATATTTGATATTTCGTGTAATGCCACGGGAGCCCCGATTAGTTCTGAAACTTCAGCAATTATAATGGACCTGTTTATTTTTAAAAATATCTGGACCTAAATATCTTATCATAAATGAATGGTCATTAATTTTAGTATCGTATTCGTTCTGTGGATACAGAGTGTGAGTGCTCTGTATGTACGTTCCTCCGCAGAAAAAAAAAAAAAGGGGCCAGGATGCGGACAAAACGATGACAGCACAAAAGAGTACGGGAGTGTCTGGAAGAGGCTGTATGCCACTGTGCCGAGCCTTCCTGAACCGCCCTCATTTGTGTGCAT
Organism: Hassar affinis; assembly: GCA_025674545.1. Classification (NCBI taxonomy): domain Eukaryota; kingdom Metazoa; phylum Chordata; class Actinopteri; order Siluriformes; family Doradidae; genus Hassar; species Hassar affinis. The sequence continues at coordinate 17,912,120 of JAOVYV010000040.1, read as the reverse complement.
TAACAGGATTATCCCACAAGCCCTTGGTGGCTCCGGCCTGCCTCCCTTCCACACTGCGGGCTCGTCTTGTTACATGCTTTGCTGGCTATTGAAGACTTCAGAGAAACCCCCTCTGAGGAAAACAAAGGAAGAGATAAAAGACGGTGCGCTGCCTGTTCGGCTCCGTTCTACACTTCTCTCTCTCTCCATCTACCATTCTTTTGACCACACTCTCTCATTCTCTCTCCCGGGATGGGGAGAAAACTGTGTATGATAGCAGTTTAACGACCTCTAGCTTAGAAGGAGAATTCAGTCCATCTCCCATGTCCATTTTTTCTCTTTGTTGTTGGGCATGTGTTTTTCCTATTATGTGGATGACTTTTTTTCTGACTATCTGACACTGCACTTTTGGGAGCAGGATAGAAAGCTGTGGAGGAGCAACATGAAGTGGTACTTTTAGCGGCACTAATTTGCAGCGTGCAAACTATCACTCATTACCCTTTGATTAAATATCCAGTCCCTTGTTTTTGTCAGTAAATCAAGCAGGTCTTTTTGTTTGTGGTCATGTATAGACTAACTACCTAAACATTGTTTCCAATGGATCTGTAATTGGTGTCTACAGGCCTTTATATTATATTTGTGTTAATGCACAAAATCATGAGTCTGTAAGGTAAAAAAGGACTCTTTTTCTCCAAGAGTAGGACAGTGAGACATGCTGTCCCAGTCTAACAGCATGCTTTTTACCCTCATACTTTGACAGCAGAAGAGAAAGTCTGTCTGGATACGTGTGTTTAAGCTTTAATATACAAGAGAAAGTACAATGTATTGTGGACATCAGTAGATCACCATTTTCACTATTTAAAACAAATCAGGGACACGTTATATTTTCACAGATCTGCAGTCTATGGCATATATCTGTTTTCAATATTAAAACACTCAATAACTGTCCACATTTTCATCTAAACTTAACAAATAAGTCGGCACATTTAAATAACAAATAAATAATGGAGCAAATAATGCTGTAGTACATTGCTAAAGTACCACTGAAAGAGACATATAGTTTTAAATATTCTCTTATGTGTCCTCTGAACTGGTGTCTACTTTAGTCCTTTATGTATTTATTTTGTGCAGATTTATGTTAGATTGTAAACATATGTCACAGGAGGAGAATATGGAAGTATTCAACCTCCCAATGACTTGGAAAGACACTTAAATGGATCCACTTTAGTTCATGGGCAGTGCTAAACCATTAATGCTCAGTTATACTTACTTTCTCTAGTTCCTCCCTAACCTTCAATGGAACTACTACTGTAGTGTTTATATATTGTGTTTGTGCCTCACGCCTGCTTATTTCTGTACATGAATGAAAGACTGCACTCAGCTGAGAAGGCGGTATTGTTTGCTTTTACAGCCCTGCTGCTGAGCAGCTGTGTGAGTAGAAACGCCTGCGTGCAGTGCAGGCGTAGGCAGGCTTGAATTCCCCACTGTGCTCTAAGACCAGGATAACCCTTACTATGGAGCATTCAGCGGCACTGTCCTCACTTTGTTTGGACCAACTGGAAAGCTAGGCTCTATTGGGCCTTGGCCTGTGGTTCTGTTTGGTAGCATGTTTTTAATAAGGGCCGTGTTTACTGCTATGTGATACTTTCATTAGGTGGTGGGGCGGCTGCTGTTGGGAGTGTTTGTACTGGCGACTGTACCGGGGCCTGAGGTCTGGCTAGAGAGGAGGGAGACCTCATGAATGATTAAGTGCAAATCGGCAGTGCCTCTTTCTGCCCAGAGAAAGCCAGGGGGATGATGAGGGAGTGGGTGTATGCAGAAAGGAGCTCCATTTTTGTTCAGCTTCTTAACATTTTCGCTTTCTGTACTTTCTAATACCTGTGGCCGTTTAATAATTTCAATGGACTACAGAAAGATTTTGGCCTCTGGTCTAAAAGGCTTTTTTGTTTATATTTATTTTGATTTTTCATGGTACTTCACTATGCAGAAATGGTTATTTTAAAAGATTTAGCTATAATTCCTATCATCAGTGTTTGACAAGGTGGACTAATTGCAATATCTGTCTCTGTCTCTTATAGGTAAAGATGAGCCCAGCAGCTACACCTGTACAACCTGTAAGCAACCATTCAACAGCGCCTGGTTCCTGCTGCAGCATGCCCAGAACACTCATGGCTTCCGCATCTACCTGGAGAGTGAACGTGGGAGTCCCCTCACACCTCGAGTTGGTGCCCCTTCTGGGATGGGTGCCGATCTTGCCTCCCAACCTCCATTACATGGCATTCACCTGCCTGAAGGCAGCCCCTTCAACTTGCTCCGGATTCCCAGCTCTGGACGTGATGGTCCCCCTCTCAGGGAGGGGCGTTTTCCACCGACTCCTCCACTATTTAGCCCACCACCCCGCCATCACCTGGACCCCCATCGCATGGAGCACCTGAGCCCAGAGGAGTTGGCCCTAGCCACTCACCACCCGAGTGCCTTTGACAGGGTGCTGCGCCTCAACCCCATGCCCCTGGATCCCCCTGCTATGGACTTTTCTCGCAGACTCAGAGAGCTAGCTGGCAACACCTCAGGGTCAACCCCCCCTCTCTCACCCAACCGGCCCAGCCCCATGCAAAGGCTTCTGCAACCATTCCAAACAGGAGCCAAGCCACCGTTCCTGTCCACCCCTCCCCTTCCATCCTTGCAGTCCCCCTCTGGCTCCCAAACTACTCCAACACCACTGCCCCAGCAGCCCAACACACCCATGAAGACCAAGGCCTGCGAATTCTGTGGGAAAACCTTCAAGTTTCAGAGTAATCTTATAGTGCATCGGCGCAGTCACACAGGCGAGAAACCCTATAAGTGCCACCTCTGTGACCATGCCTGCACCCAGGCAAGCAAGCTGAAAAGGCACATGAAGACACACATGCAGAAAACCTCACCCACCACAGTCAAGTCTGATGATGGCCTCTCCACAGCAAGTTCTCCTGAACCTGGGACCAGTGAACTAGTAGGGAGTGCCAGTAATGCCCTCAAGTCTGTGGTAGCCAAGTTCAAAAGTGAGAATGACCGTCATATTCCAGAGAATGGAGAAGAAGAAGAGGAAGAAGAAGAAGAGGAGGAGGAGGAGGAGGAAGAGGAAGAGGAGGAGGAAGAAGGAGAGGAAGAAGAGGAGCTGGAACGAGAAGGGACTCGTAACAACTTCCATTTTGGCTTGAACCTGGAAGCCACAAGACACCATGAGAACAATGGTGGGCGACTAGGTGTTGCTGAGGATGGAATCCCACGCTCTTTACCTGAAGTGATGCAGGGCATGGGCCTGGCAGCCAGCATGCAGCACTACAGTGAGGCCTTCCACCAACATAAGCGAGGAGTTCTCAACTCTGACAGCAATGCACACAGAGACATCTGTGATGAGGACTCAGCAATGGAGTCTGACCGTGTGCAGGAAGGCTCAACTATCAATGGCCGGGGCTCATCTCCCAATGAGTCGGCCTCTGTGGGCCTATCCAAGAAGCTTCTGTTGGGCAGCCCCAGTTCCCTCAGCCCTCTTTCCAAGCGCATCAAACTGGAGAAGGACTTTGACCTTCCCACGCCAACCATCCCCAACACTGAGAATGTTTATTCCCAGTGGCTGGCTGGCTATGCTGCCTCACGGCAGCTCAAGGACCCCTTTTTGAATTTTGGGGATTCCAGACAATCGCCTTTTGCCTCATCTTCAGAGCACTCCTCAGAGAATGGCAGCCTGCGCTTCTCTACACCCCCTGGAGAACTTGACGGCGGTGTCTCTGGCCGCAGTGGTACAGGTAGTGGGGGAAGCACACCACACCTTGGCCCTGGCCGACCTAGCTCAAAAGATGGCAGACGTAGTGATACCTGTGAATTCTGTGGCAAAGTGTTTAAAAACTGCAGCAACCTGACAGTGCATCGGCGTAGTCACACAGGCGAGCGACCCTACAAGTGTGAACTCTGCAACTATGCCTGTGCCCAAAGCAGCAAGCTCACACGGCACATGAAAACACATGGGCAGGTGGGAAAGGACGTTTACAAATGTGAAATTTGTCAGATGCCTTTCAGTGTGTACAGCACCCTGGAGAAACACATGAAAAAATGGCACAGTGATCGCGCCTTGAACAACGAAATTAAAACTGAATAGTGATGGTGAGTGGAGGCACACTTGCAGCAAACCTCCTCAAATCCCACCCTTGTAGATTTTTCCCTGTTTGGCTAGTCCAGTGGAAGCTAAGACAACGTGCTTGGCACCACCAGCACACCCTTCTTCATTTACCGTTGAATGCATGTTCTGTATCGGGGCAATACTATTGCATTGACGCAAACTTCGAGCCTTTCTCTTGTGCAATAATTTACATGTTGTGTATTTTTCTTTTTCTTTCCCTTTTTTTGATAATTAGACAGCATGCATGATATGTTTTGGCTATTTTAAAAAAAAGAATTGTCCCTGGCTGGTTAGTTGTTGAGTAAATGTGTTGCTGTTTTCTTGTTCTGTTTTTTATTCAAAAAATGAGAAGAGAAAAAAAGCAACCATGCTGCATACATTCTGTAAAACATATCATGTACAGTTTTATGTTGTAACATGGAGGACAACCGTTTATTGCTAACCCTCTTCGGAGGAGCTGGGAATCGCACTTAAACTAATCTTTCAAAAAGATATTCTGTCCACATAGGGTTAAAATATTAATTGTCCCCTATTACGGAGCATAAAGTATTGACAGCCTTTGAATTTCTTAAAAAAAAAAACAAGGAGTCATCAAAATTTGAATTTGTACTATCATTTGGTAAAACAAACAAAAAGAGTGCCTTGGATCTTGAAACTGCATTGGTTAATCTTTTTATCTGCTCTAAGCTTGGAATCTCAGCCAGATATTGGAAATGGATTTATTTTTCACTTGAGGTTCTTGCATCAAGTACCTGACTTTGACACTGTCTACATGGAAATGATGATAATCAAAAAGCTAAAAGCTAATTTGTAGTTAATCATCATTAGCTACCTATAACACATGCACTCTTCAATTATAGTATTTTTTATTATCCATGGTACATCCAGTATTGTGTTGGATTAAACCATGTTTACTCTCCAGTTAAGGGTACTGTCCTCGGTGGTACAGGTTTTTAATCCACAGTCATAAGCTCTTTCATAGTTTGTGAAGGTTCTCTTCTCTGTAGCAAGCAGTCTAATGCGTGTATCGGGTTGTATGAACATCCACTGCAAAAGGTACACTTCGCAGCCTATGTCATGCAGTGTTTTTGAAAATAATTTTGAAGAATATTTTCATCTGTCAGTGATGATTAATTATGAATTGCGTACAGGTATGAATCTTGGTCCCCAAACAAATTTCTCTAGCACTGACTGGAGTACTTCTACCTGTGTTCCTTAAATTATAAAGAGGGGAGAGGGAATAATCAGGACACATGACTTTTGTGTGAAATATATGTTTAGGAGGACTTTTTTTTTTTTGGTTACGTTAAACATGTACCCACTTTTGACAACCATGTTTTCAGTCTTTAGAAAGCACTTGACACTCGGCCCCTTCAGTCTGTGTCTGACGCTCTGATTGGTGGTGTAGTGGTTGAGTATAAATTACGACTGCTTGCATAGACAGTAAAGTGCACTGTTAAAGTTTCCCAGTTTACAGGTATTAACATGAGGGAAAACTTCTTTCAAGTTTGAAAAATGTGTCATTGTTGAACATTATGAAGCCAACTCTTTACCCAGTCCAGCATCCACTTATTGAAAAGTCCAACTCCAATATAACATACAAGCTTCGGGGCATAGACCTCCTGTCAAACAATGGACTACGGAAACTTGCTGCTTTCACTGCAAGAAGATTTTTTTTTTGTACAAAACATTTTTTAAAAATATGAATATAAAGCATTTTTAAATAATTAGCAAATCATTTTTTAGGGAACCTGTATTTAAGTTTGATGTTGTTTCTCTTTCCTCTTTGTCTTGGTGGTGTTCAAGAACTGATCACAATATATATAGAATGGGAAAAAAAAATCTGTGATTTTCTGTTTATTTCCTTTTTTTCTCCACCGTGGCTCTTCATAGCTCTTCAGGTCAAACATAACTTGCATTGGGGAAAGGTTTAAGATTATATATAAATATATAATAGAGAACTTAAATATAGGAAAATGCACACTCATGGTCAATTCCTATGCTAAAACACATTTATGACCTACTTTCTTCTGTATTTCTAGAATGGTATTTGAATTAAATGTTCACCTAGTGTAGGCACTATAGTATTTATATTGAGGCTTGTATTTTTAACTGTTGCTTGTTCTCTCAAAAGGTATCATTGTACCTTTTTTGGTAGTGGAAAAAACAACAAGCTGCCACGGTATATTTTTTTAATTTGGCAGGATAATATAGTACGAATTATTTGTATGTTTAAAAATTACATTAAAAAAAAAATCAATAAAAAAAACAAAAGTATGTGGCATTGTATAAAGGAGGCCATCTAATGGTTTCCCTGAGGAGTCTTTTGAGAATGTCCACACTAGCTAAAACAGGTGGTTGTACATATCTTTTTTCGGTTCTTTTTTTAGACTCTCCTCTTCTGCTGCCATTCTGTATGCAGTAATGCAAGCTGATGTTGGGTTCTTCTGTAGTGTGCTTCTCTGTCTTCTCACCTGACTACATTCCAGTATCTTAAAGAGAACAAATGTCATATGCAGTAAATTATCCGTACAGAAATGAACATCATTTAAATAAATGACTTAAAAATAATCAATGTTTTGCAGGTTTTGTTTCATTGCCAAATACTATGGTGCTTTATATTTAGATTGGGATGACTTTCGTATGCAAAGCATATTTAAAAATGAAATGGAACTAATAGAAAAGCCCACTTGAGTTCATACTTTTTTGTAAATGGCAATGCGAAATATTTTGTTATCCGCCTTTTCTATTCCTGTTCTGAAAGCTGTTGTTGTAACTTGAACTTGAACTTTATCTTTTACAATGGGAGTCACTATTTATTATTACTTAAATGCTCTGTTCAAAACAGAGACATGGAATGGATCTTTTTTTGTTTTCTTTTTTCTTTTTCTTTTTTTAATTTTTGTTATTATTGTTTTCCTTTAAAAATGACCAAAGGTCATTTGCAACTTTAGCTTTTTTGTTATATTTGTTTTTGGTCTATGTTGAGTTTTATTGGAGAAACCACTGTCTGTGTTTTCTGGCAGTTGTCTGCATTATCCTGTTCACACACCCATTTTGTCCCTTTATTGAATCCAATTAATAAAAAAAATCAAAGTATGACATTGTGGTACGATTTTTGTAGGATTAAAATTAATATATGTGACACATATAGACAGAGTGACAGAGAGAGAGAGAGAGAGAGAAACAGGTAGTGAAAGTAACTTGGATGAAACAGTATCAGGTCTGCTTTTACCCCTGTTCAGGTTTGTTTATATAGTTAAGGTAGGTTGGTCAGAACTGTCATTTGGCCATGACACTATTATATCTATTATATCTATGATACTATTACTATAGTATTATCTATTATACTACTATTACACTGTTATATCACACTTCATCCCCAGATAAAAAGAGCAGTTTAGTCAGGCTTACTTCTCCAGCCCAGATACACACATATGCATCTTTTTAAAAATTACATAGAGAGTCCTTTGTATTTTGAGATAAAGGTAATGAAAGCCTGTTCTGTATAATATTCACTATTAGAAAATGACATTTGTTGGATGAAATGCTGGTACCAGACTACCCCAGGGCTTCATATTGTTCAGTTTTCCTTAAAACCCATGCTTATTCAAATCAGACCAAAACAAGGAATTATTTAAATTCTACTCCATACACAAGTACATTCCGCTTCTATTTAGGTTCAATTGTGTTTGCTATGTGGGTGAAGCCTGAAGCTCATCCACTGCTAATCAGCAGCATTTTATTCCTCCGTCTAGCAACTCTATCCGTTTTTTTTTTTTACCTTTTTCAAACTCTACCTCTCTACGCAGATATTGAAGCCCAGAAAAAAGAAACTAGCAGGCTTAAAAACTCTTGAGTCACTGGGCTCTCATCTTGTTTACTGGGATTCAATATTGTGTTTATGTGAGGAGCTGGACACATTTGTCACAGTTATAAATTAACCCGTATCCCCAGAAAATTGGCGTAGATTTTCTTTTTTCTTTCAGTGTTTTATAGTATAGAATTCTCCAGTCACTTGGAAAAAATGAACACTGTGGGTTGAGGTTTCTTTTCTGTGTCTCTGTAGAATTGGCCCAGAGGTGTAGTTATAAGAAAAATAAAAATCAGAAGTCATCCTGGATAAGCCTCTTTATGGTCTGCAGAAAGCATTTTTCTCCTGGCTTTGCCCAGTACAGGATTATACTGCTGACAAAAAAAATTAACTTTATTTATTGTTGCCTTTTACTGTGTAGTGTTTGTGGTACAGACAAGGACCTGAAATAGTCATGCTTCATTTCCACTATGGCAGTCATTTCTGGCTTTGTTCAATTCATTCTGCGGTGTAGGAAGGTGCATAGGGCAAGAGCACAAAGTAAATGCATCTTAATGGACACTGACCGCTGAGTCAAAGTTAGAATTTATTTGTTCTCTCCTGGACATTTACAGTACAGTGAGTGAAATAGACATTAATCATGCATTACCAGTGTTCACTCTCAGTAAAAAGCCTTTGGCATTCTAGGTTAGTAGAATTAAAGCCAAGAGTGTCCAAACTTTTCTTACTGGGCCTAGATGGAGCAAAAAAAATGAGGCAGCAGTGTCACTGACCACATGCTATTTGTAATAATTACATTAAAGAAATAAGTAGCAGACATGATTGACACCATCACAATACATTTAAGCACATAGCTTACTACACAAGGAGTCTTAAGCACGTGTCTGCTGTGTGCTTGATTAATGTTGTGTGAATAAAAATTTCACTCATTAGATACATTTTTAATACAGCACTGAGTCCTGACAAATTATATAAGTATGCATCTCTCCAAACGAGTGAAAAATATCCTCCATGCTTGAAGTCTCCAAAATTCACATTCTTTATTTTATTTCCTTTGTTCTGCCAAAAAGCTTGGTAATATGAAAGGTATAGCACAGTAGTGGGTATCACTGTCTTACCCTACAGCAAGAAGGGCCTAAATTACTGGCTGGGCAGCCAGGGTAATTTCAGCGTGGAGTTTGCATGTTCTCACTGTATATGTGTGGGTTTCCTCAGGGAGGTCTGGTTTCTTCCCACAGTCCATGCATTCAGACAATATGGAGATACTAAATTGCCCATGGGTGAAAGTATGTGTGTGTATGTGTCTGTCTGTGTGTCTGGATGACCTGCAATGGCCTGGTGACCTGTCCAGGGTGTTTCCCTGCCTCATTTGTATGAAACAGGCTTCAGCACCCATCCACCCCCCCCCCCCCAACCGGTTATTTCATTTATTTAATTTTATTGATAACTATGGACATGCAAGGAAAAATCAGCAAAATTATTGCCAAAAAAGAATTATGTGGGTTAACTGACACTAAAACTTTTGTAACACTACACTGTTCTAACTCACTAACTCACTTTTCTAATTTTAGAACTTTTTTGGCATTTCAAAAATGGGCTCTAGACACCATTCTAATGACAGCAAGTGTTACTTTATCCTTGTTCCAATAAGCATTTGAGATAAAATCTCATTACCCCCCCCCCCACCCCCACCTATTTTTTCCACTACCTGTAACTTTTTTCCGGTGAACTGTCAGTGCAGTCTCAGGGAGCCTGTAGGGATGGACAGCTGCTTTGTGAATGGAGGGTCGATCGGTGCCTCTGCAACTTTGGCCCCTACTCCAATCTCATTAAAGAAGGAATCACTCACTTCACTGTTCTGTTTTCCTTCTCAAGTGCAGGACAATAGATAGATAGTTAGGAGCAGCCATGTGTGTGCCATGATTAGATTTGTGTAGGATAATTAATCACAAATGGTGCAAAGGAGGGAAACATGCACAAGGCAGCAGCATAGTTTGAATATGAGCGCTTTAATAAGCTAAGTGATTGATCCCAGGTGAACAGTTTGTTGTGGAGAATGCAATGCCCTTTAGGATTGAATAAACAGTGTCTGAAGCATGCATACACACACACACACACACACACACACACACACACATGTTCACACACTCTCTGTCTCTCTTGCTGCACTTGGACACACTTCTTGCCGGTTGAACTTGGGTTATCAGGTATCCGAGGTGGAAGTTCATTATCTTATCAGAGTTTTATAGCATTGCCTGGTCATTTCTGTTGGCCTCTATGATAAACTCACAAACCCCTCCTTTCTCTCTGTCTTTCACAGCATTTGGTGTGACAGAATAATAAGTGGCCTTGCTTTAGTCCAGGCTGTTTGCAGAGGTGAAGAGTCTAAAGTCTATAGATAGACAAGGAGGCTGGAATGCAAGGTGTGGACAACTGAGATAAAGTTCAGACTATGGAGATTGTAGGGCAAGGGGAGGGTGTGTATGTGTGTGTGTTTGATGAAGATTGGGGGAGGGGTCCTGCCCTAGTTTAGAGTTTAAAGGTCAGAGAGTCAGGACTGTTGCCTGAGAAATTAGAACTCTTGTGTCTCTGTCCTCCAGACTATAACTAGCTGTTGGTGGAAAAACCTCGAATCAAAGCTTTTTCTACGTGTGTAGGTCTGATTTGGCTATAGCAGTATAGATACTGTTTTTTTAAGGAAATTATTATCTATAATACATTGTGTTGTGGTTGTGATAGTGTAGAAGTTCTCAAACAGTTATCCCTTACACACACACACACACACACACTTACATTCTCAGCTAAGCCTGTCTGTGGCCACTGCTAACATGTGTCGCTCCTGCTCAGCTGAGGAAAGGACATGGGGCAGCCCGGGTTAATTGCTGCTGCGGAGCCGAACCGGCAGGGTCACCTTCGCTATGGAAAAGTGGAGAAAAAACAGGTAATCATAGAGGACAGCTAAAGTTGAGCCACAGAGGTTTTTCAGCCCAGATGATAATGGCTGCAGGGGGGAGAGGGAGAGGAGCAACATGGCCACGTCTCAGCTAGGGAATGCAGGCGGCATGTTATGTCTAGTACACACACTGTTTTGTGTTAAGGTGACCCCCATGCACTTTGTCTGCAGCCTCAGACTGTTTTGGCACTTGCTCTCCAGTGTATGCACACAAAACACACACACACACACACATGCACACACACACACACAAACACACACATACACAGAAGCATGCACAAATGAAAGAATACACTAAAAATGCGCCGCGAGCATTTTCCATGTTCTGTAACAAATTCTAAAAGGGCATTGCATCTTTATTTTACAACTTTTCCTCCCTCTCTATGTCCTTTTCTCCTCCACGTTCAGTCCCTCTTCTCCCTCTCACTCAACACCCTCTCCCTCTCTGTAAGGCTAAAGGCAGTCGGGGTGAGAGGTCAGTGGTGGCAGGGTTGCAGATTAAGTTTCACATGACTGAACACCTTTTCTAGTGCGACCCTCTAGAAAGGAAGTGTCTGAAGGAACTTGCATGTCTGAGTCTGGGGGAAGGATTATGGAGCTCCTCCTACCAAATATCCCCTGCACCCCCTCAAAAAAAGCCCATCTCACACAGACAGCCCCCACCTACCATGTTTGCTCATCCAAGGGGCATGTTTTGAACTCAGCACGCTACATGATCAAGTCTCTCTTACCCTTTCATGCACTACAATCTGTCTGGCTCTACATAAGCTCCTAAAAGGAGGAGAGGCCCCCCTAAAGTCTGTGTTTATTGAGCCAGTTTGGACCTTGTCATTATTATACTTCTGAACTTCTGTAAAATAAAATTCTCAAGGTGCAAAAAGTCACACTAACACTACAAAATGTCATGTTCGGAAATGAAAATACACTGAAGTACCAGAAAAACTGGTATACCAATTAATACATGGTAGGTCCCAATGGGATCTTGGAGGAAACATTGCACAGTGCTCACGTTGATGTTTTCTGAGGCCCCAGCATTTGATTCTGATGTTACTTGAAGCAATGTTTCGATTCAAAGCGTTTCGAAAAAGATTCTTGCCGCATGGTCACGTTCACCCAGTGTTTTTTTATGGCCATGCTGCTGTTGTAAGTTCAAGGTTTTGCCGGAATTCTTGGAGTCACTGTACACCTTTGATATGCTCATGTGTGAAAATCCAAACTTTGCTTCTACCTACAAAATGCTATGACCATCTTAATAATCTTAAACTGCTTTGAAATGATGATAAAAAATTATTAAAATGATCTGCCAATAGAACAAGCCTATTCTAATCTTTAAACAAGACATAGCACAAGAATGAAGTGAAATACGCATAGGAAATTGTTGCTTATGAAATTCTTGAGATACTGCAATGTGCCAGTTGCAGTGCCCCACATGGACAAAATGAAATTTGGCATGCATCTAAAAAATATAGTTGTGATTGGAGTGTATGTTTTTTTTTGAGCCTTTGCATTAAACAACTAGTGAAGTGCAGTGTGGCACTACTCCACAAATGAGCTGTAAATAGCTGGGGTAATACATCTCCCAGAGGTGAACATCACATAAAAACTTCATAAGTTTAGGCAAAATGGTTTTCACACTATTGCCCAAAAAGTATGTGAGACCTCCCCACTTCAGGGGCACAAGCACAAAGAGGAACACACACCTAGGGATACAAACCTTATAGTCCGCATTAGATGTGGGGCTACAACCACACCAAGTTTCACACCAAGAAATATAGAATATTGTCAACTAAATACAACCAACAAACAAAACAAGAAGAAAAAAAACTTTTTATTATACCATATTATACTATAACATTAGAAGTTATGAAGTTTTTATGTCATGTTCACCTCTGGGAGATGTAATACCTAGACTAAGATGCGGACTTGATCCGCTATGGCGACCCCAAGGAATGGGAGCAGCCGAAGGTATACTATAACATTAGATAGACATGACTGCATTCTGCTCATTGACATGAATAACAACTGTAATTATGATTCTTATTCAATGGTGAAACACAAGCAATAAAATGTATTGTTGATGGTCTCCGCATTATAGTCCATATTTAGATTTCACGTAGATCTTAGTAGTTACAGAGTACTTTTTCTTTTATCATTCAGTACACTGAAGTAACAGAAAAACTGGTATACCAGTTAACATGGGATAGGCTCCTCATGGGATCTTGAAGGGAATGCTGCACAGTCCTCACACTGATGTTTGCTGAGACCCCAGCACTGAATTCCGCTGTTACTTGAGGCAGTGTTGAAAATTTGCAAAATCGAGATAACTTGTAATCTCACAGCAGAAACAGCTCTAGAAGCTTCTGTCGATGTCTGCCGCTTTATGTACCCACACAACCAATGACATGCAAAAGTGGCGTTGCTATGTGTTTTGCATAGGCACCCGTGCCAGATAGTGGTACTTCTACATAATGACATAATAATGTTTTATGTATCAGTGATTTATATATTGATTTGCTGTTAGTTAGTTAAAGCAAAGTTAAATAAAGTGAGTAAAATGATGAGTATGCTGTTTACACATGTTGCATAACATTGAGCGATCATGCCCAAATTAATTTGACATCAAAACTTCATTCTTCACTATTTTCAGTGTCTGTCATTGCTGTGAATTGGCAGCTCTTTGACTGGCAGTGCTTCTTCTAGGTTCTATCCAACCACACACACATACTCTCTCTCTCTCTCTGTATGTGTACACATACACACAAAGAACCATCACTCAGGCCTGATCTGCTTTATGTGCATGTGTGTTTTTAAATTACATTATGCCTTCAGTGTGTCTTGTACTCAAGGCTGTCTTTGACATTACGTCAGACTTTGTGCTTGTTCAAGGCGGTGTGTATGTATGTATGTATGTATGTATGTATGCATGTATGCATGTGTACATGGACTCCCTGACCTCTGCACTCCGGCTCTAGTGAGCTGTGCTTGGAGTCAATGATTGTATCTTTTGGTGCTCCCAGCCCTGTGAGGAATGCTGGGGGTGGGCACACAGGTGTCCATTACTTATCATGCTAAATGGCTGAGGTCAGTGTGGTCAACATTCCGGAACCCTGGAGGAGCAGAGGGGAGAAGGAGGAGCGTTCGCTGAATTCCCCAAATCTGGCTACATCTGCTCAGCCCTTATTTCTTTGCTGTGTTAGTTATCAAGACTATTAAAGTTGGCGTGGGGGTTCATCAGCAGCAGCTGCTGCTCCTTCTAACCCAACAAGTGTTGCTAGCACCGTGTTACGTACTTTTCTGGCATTGCAGCATATTCTTGATATCTCAGACTGGTGTTCTTCCTTTAAAAAGCTTGTTAAATGCAGGTAAGCCTTTGTGCTTGCAGCTTGGGTAATTTTTAACCTTTCGATGGTGTGCCTTTTATGAGTCCTACACATCCTAATTATTTCTGTACTAAATGCTCCATCTCTCTCCTTTGTTCTCTCATCCATGTCTCTCTCGTTCTGAGGGTGTATCACTGGCATTAGGCTTAAGAGAAATCAGCCCTGAGTCAAGGCTGGAAGAGTTTTGAAAAAAAGAAAAAAAAGGGAAAATAAGTAGAATAGAAGACAAGTGGAAGAAAAGAAGAAGGTGAGAGTGTAAGTGCAATGCAGGACACCAGTGGTTAATGCTAGAAGAGTTTTTGAGCATTAAGCTTTTTGAGCATTAAGTCTTTGTAATACTCTGAATGCCCTGTGTGTCTGCTAAGTGTAATATGATGGTGCTAAAGCTGTGTATTCTCGGCCAGCATGCAGACACTATTGGGTTAAACAGAACAAGCTGAGAAAGAACAAGATGTGTTGTTTGAGAGCCAGAGAAATGCACCTGAAGGTGTTTGCGGTGTGTTACCTCTGGTCGTCTCCCCCCAGGCATACTTTGTACCTGACGCTGGCTCTGAGCCGTTTGGCCCCTGCTCTGTTTATCTCTCTCACGCTTTTCACAGAATCTCCTGTTAACTCCACACCTTCCACCCCCGGCGCTGGTCACATGCTTGACCTGCTCGACTGGCCTGGACCACACCCTGCCTCCTCACATACCTGCTTTACTGCACCTCTACACTAGAAATTAAATGGTGGAAAACACACTCTCACACATGCGTGTACATGCATGCATCTAGGCCATGCACAACCACTCATTGTCTGTTTTTCCCTCTCTCTCTCTCTCTCTCTCTCGCTCTCATACACACACATTAACATGAATATGCACACAAAGAACCACACATGCTCACACAACAGCCTCTCAAAGAGTCAGTTTTAGGGAGAGAAGCAATCCAGCCCAGTGAGGTTTATTTGCTTTGCCTCCTGTGTGAAAAGTGAGCAGATGATTGGCTCTCATGTCATTAGAGCACATCGCCATTCCTTTTCAGCCGTCATCCTCTAGATTAAAAACATGGCAAGCCCTTTTATGTCACTGAACTTGCACACTGGAAACAATTACCTAAAAAAATAACAAAATTATCATAACCCCAGTCTGCCAAGGCAAAGGCCAAATAATTAGGGAGAAAGTGTGTTTTCATTCTCTAATGCTGTAGAGCTGTCCAAATTGCCTGTATCTGCATCTCATCCAGACAGTCAATAAACAGCAATGTTGGTGTAAAAAAATCCTTCTTTTTTCCCCCCGTGCCTAACACAAATCTTCGCCATTTCCTTCTGCAACTAAGGCCCAATAATGAATGTTTAACAAGAACTGTAAAAGAACAGACTTGATTACATTTATTTCTGTTTCTTTTCTCCATTTCAAACACTCTCATGTGGTTTACCCTACTGAGACAAAAGATTGAGGTGGTAGGGCCAGTAGTTGCCTGCTGTTGGCACTAGTCAGCCCTTGTCAAAGCCTGTCAGGGCCGACTGAGCATGTTGAATGGCCATTGGAAGCCTATAAGAAAGAGTTGTCTGATTGGTTGTCCAATCTAGCTTATCATTGCAGGAAAAGAGAAGTCTCAAAACAAACAAACGACACTTCTTCACATTAGTTCTAAATTTTTTTTTTTATCTATTGTAGCTTTCAACAATGGCCTGGCTGAGTACTTATACACATTCATAGTGGCTAGCTGGCTTGGTCTATCCAAATCTGCACATGACTGTACTAAATAGTATGCCAAAATAGTACAGCATTACCGATACTGCCACTGGTAGCATATCATTTTACAATATTATTAAGCAGCATTTGGGTTGGGACAAAGGTTTTTTAATGAGATACTCTGTAGGATGATCACTACAGACTTCTGCCACCATTTACACACATGTAGGTCATTAGCTATAACCTTTGTGTGTTTTTTTCAAGCCCAACTTTTTAAAGAAGAACTGAGGCAACAGGAGGCAATCATCAGTCTGCCTTGGTTGGTGCTAGTTCTTAAATGTCATCTTGGTGAGTCACAGCCCATAGAGGGGAAGCTTTCTGCATGGTAAACCCCCATTACAGAAACTCAAAGCATTAACCTGCTACAAAGTGAATTCTGTCTCATGCCCATTACATGCTGTCTGTCCTGTATATGACATAATATGGTCTTTATAGTCACATGATCCTGCAAGTGTTGCCCAATTGGGCAGTAACACTCCACACCTGTAGCAGGAAAGCCATAGTGCATTCTGGGAGATGGCGGGTGATTGGCAAGTGGGTGCACAGTGTGGAGTAAGGGGTCATTGGTGAGTCTGGAGCAGTGGAGGGGGGACTGGGGGACCGCCACTGCAACTCTCTGTCCTCTGGGCTTGGGGTTTGAATGTCAGTTTCTCTAATAACGGCATTCGGTGAAAAGGTCATCTCCAGTTGTCAGGAGAGGAAGTGAGAGAGAGAGAGAGAGAGCGACACAGAGAGAGAGAGAGAGAGAGAGTGAGAGAGAGAGAGAGAGTGAGAGAGAGAGAGAGAGAGAGAGAGAGAGATAGAGACAGAGAGAGAGAGAGAGAGATAGAGAGAGAGAGAGAGAGAGAGCGACAGAGAGAGAGAGAGAGAGAGAGAAAGAGAGTGAGAGAAAGAGAGGTACACTATGCTATGCCTGAGGCGGAAATTGATTGTCTGGTAGAGGGAAAGGAAATGAAGAGAAAAAGAAAAATGGGTGTGCATATACTGAGAAGGAGGGAGAGAGTTAAAGAGAGAGAGAGAGAGAGAGAGAGAGAGAGAGAGTCTAGAGGACAGAGGGGTGTCATGGACAGCCCAAGATATGCATACCTGCTTTTTAAATTACCACCAGCTCTTTATTAATCTCTCCTCTCTCCTTGGCCAGCAGAGAAAGAGAGAGATAGAAATAACAAACCCCACCAATCACTATAAAACTGTATTCAATAAACCAAGAAATACAAGAAAACAAGAAATCATCCATGGACTCCACCAAATGACCCTGCTCTTCTGCATGTGAATATTTCATATTACCATGAGTAATAATACATTATATTCTTTTTTGGAGAAGAAATTGTATTTGATCTGAAATTCAGTCAGTCATTATCTGTACCGCTTATTCCCAGTTACGGGGTCACGGGGGAGCCGGTGCCCAGCCGGCAACTCTG
>JAOVYV010000040.1:17873410-17885809 GCA_025674545.1 Hassar affinis | reverse complement strand
TGTGTGTTTGTGTGTGTGTGTGTGTCCTATTGTCCTTTGATTCTAATATTGTAGTCATTTCAGTGTACACTTATTGTGTGTGTGTGTGTCAGTGTGTGTGTCCTATGTTACTTGGATTCTAATAGTGTAGTCATTTCAGTGTACACTTATTGTGTGTGTGTGTGTGTGTGTCAGTGTGTGTGTCCTATGTTACTTGGATTCTAATAGTGTAGTAATTTCTGTGTGTACTTATTGTGTGTGTCCTATGTTACTTGGATTCTAATAGTGTAGTCATTTCAGTGTGTGTGTGTGTGTGTGTTTGTGTGTGTGTGTATGTGTGTGTGTGTATGTGTATGTGTGTGTGTACCATGGGACCATTGGACTGCTCTGCTGTGGTCGCTGTTGGACGAGCCGCTTCAGTAAGTTGCTTTTAAAAAGCCCGTAAGGCCATGATTACTGGCCACTCAGACACTAAGTTGCAGTGGGTGGCTACATGACACTACTGTCCTCCACTGTCACCCCTCTACTTTCCTTCCTCCACTTGCTTCCCCTGCTCTTGCTCTCTTTTTCCCTCTTTTTTTTCTCCTTCCTGCTATTTTAGCCAGTATACCTTTGCTCAACCCTGACAAGGTTATGCCACTGTGTTCTGAGTATCTATTGATTTCCACCATCAAAGATCCATGCAGCCAGAGAGGGCTTTGCTGCTTCGGATAACACTCTGTCTTTCTTCTTTAGTTCCTTCCCTGTCACACACATGTCTCACTGCTGTCTCGGGTCTCCTGCTTGTGTCTTGCTCTGGTCTTGGTCTTGTTGCCTTGTCTCTAGTGTCTCACGACCACTGTGCTGTAGATAGGTGACACTGGCTTCCAGAGTGCCATATTCTTCCATGTCTCACATATACCTGCTTGAATCATCAAAACAAAAGGGAAAAAATGAAACTGACAATAATAACACGTGGAAGTTGTATTGTGATCAATTTCACAAACGTGATTGTAAGACTTTTACTGTCCCAGATTGAACCTCAGAAAAGGTAGAGTGTTTCCATATTTAGAAATTATTCATAAGATTTGAAGTCATGGCATCATTTGCTTTTAGGAGGGAAAATGAGATTTTATTATGCGGTTGCTTATGAGTGACTCCCATCCCAGACAGAGGAATGAATGGCTTAATGCCAAGGCCAATTGAGAGGCGCTGTTGAGAGCCAGGGGGAAGATTTTCATAAATTATTCATCATTATACAAAATAATCCTTAGTAGGATTGGGAAGGGGGCTGGGCGTCAGTTGGGAACAGGAGTTGTGTAGGGGGGTCATGTTGGGGAGACAGGAACGTTAGTTTGTGTTTGAGGATTAGCCGTAAATATGTCTTTCATAACGTTCACAGCCGCTCTGCTTCACTACGAATGTGCATTTGTCTGTATTAATGGACATGGTCTTGGTAGTAGTTGAGGGATAAGGTGTTAAGATTTGTAGTATCGAGAGTGTGTGGTGCGAGACAGTGGGGGAGGACAGGTTGACCTGGCTGGTCTGGGTGCACTCTCTCTCTCTCTGGGCCACGGGAATGGATGGAATGGATGGAAATAACCCCCCTTCTAGACCAGACTCATATACAGACGCACAGCCTGAGAGACCAGACACTTCATCATGACCCAGGGTGAGACCCAGACACACCCCATCACACAATCGCATGGACACAGACACACTCAGAGACACACACACCAGGACGCACCCTCACACACAATCACACTTGCACAGACATGCAGGAGGAGGGGGTTTTGAAGAAGGAAAAAAAACCCAGAAAGAAAATACTGATGCCAGTGGCTTGAGTTGGAGGCCAACTGATAGTAAGGCAGACGTAGACGAGGTCATCCATTAAAATCTGTTTAAGGATGTTTTTTTAAAGGTGGAATGTTAAGGTGGAATTCTCCAGACTGTCGAGCCCCAAGGACACAGAGGAAAAGTTATTCTTATTAACACTGCAATTTAATTCAATTTGGAGCCATCTGCCACAGCAAATATGCACACCAACACAGTGCTGTCTCTCATCCCTTGACAGGTCCCTGAGTGGCGACACAAAACGATATCTTAAATGTCCTTCAGCTTTGACTCTAGAGCTAATGGACTATAACTCATCAACGTTGTCTACTTGGATGAAAAACTTTCGCAGTGGTTTATCCAAGTGTCCTATTTGAGGACAAAGCAACAGAAGAGGAGAGAAAAAAAAACTCACTCCAGGATTTATGTGCAGTATCACTTCTTAAAAAAAAAGAGTTTGCAGAGGCATAATCATATCTGTTTTACTATCCTGTCGGCATACCCATGCACTTCATGAAATGTATTTTGAAATCATGCCCCATGGTTTATGGGACATCTATAAAGAAGGCTCCATTAAATCCAGGTGCTGCTCTGTGAGAGGAAGTCTAGGTCGGAGAGTAGTCATCGCTAGCAAAAGTCTGTCTGAATTTTCTGAAACTTCACTCACATCGTGCTCTAGACTCCAGACAGGACACTGGACATCTGGCTTTCCACTCATCTTCGACATGCATGCTGAAAAACGAACAGTGGATAAAGACTTTAGAGGAGGAATAATGGTAATTTGGCATTGAATTACACAGTTTTCTGCTGTCCTCTGTCTCACTCAGTTATAATTTAAGTCCCTCTTATTAGGGAAAAAAAACTGGGCCTTCCCCTGTTGACTCACCTTCTTCTTACTGAGTACAAATGCCCTTTGAGGATCAGGAGCTGTGTCGGGTTGCGAAAGAGCTCTTGATTTAGGAAATTATTGCAAACATGATTGAGCTAGTGGTGATGATTATTGTAATAACACAGCCGCTTGATGAAACAGAGGCAGCTCTGGAGCAAGCATACCTAATGAGGACTTGCAGAATAGGGAGGCCTAATGTGAAAAGCGTTTAACATGAGAATGAGAGGGTCCCTGCCCCTGTCTCCCCCTCACTGTGAGGGAGCTGGGCCCAGCCTGGTCGCTGTTGCTCCAGCTGACCACCCTGCATAAATCTGTTTGGCTAGACAGGTTACAAGGTGGGAACCCTTGCCATTCCTTTATGTCTTCTTCCACTGTAAAAGCACAATCTAATCTAGACCATGATGTTCTGCCTACCGTGTCTTTTTTAGCTACACCTACATGACATTTCGCTAAATGTAGACTTTGCTATGCATTCTGTCCTGCTATTATAATATTAGAACAGCAGACCTTTATAGTATCTTTAACAGTAATAAATAAAGAATGTAGTGCAGTGGAACTTATTCCTCTATATCTTACTGGAAAATGACTGTTTCCAGCAAGAAAAACATATCCAAAACTTTAAATACTCAAAGTCCCTCCTTCTAGCAGAAAAAAGAGCACCCCATGCCATTCCCTGAAGTCTGTCCATGCCCAATTTCCAATGCTCCAGCTCTCCCCATCCCCCTCCATAATGGCTTGCTGGCTGGCTGGCTGGCTGGGCTGGCAGTATGTGTTAAGTGCTGTTGAATACTAGTGACCTTTAATAAAGAAGGGGATCCCGAGACTTCTTTCCCAGACATGAACTGACCTTTCAAACCAGACGAGGGGCCAGCAAGGGAGGGAGGGTGTGCAGGGCCTTGGGGGTGAGGGGGTTCTTGGAGTTTTGGGGGAGTGTTCACACTGTGGACTTTGAACCGGCCAGTTCCCGCTGTCCTGCTGGGTGTCTCGCCCTGCCAGAGGACTCTTTTCCCCCCACTTTTCTTTCTCTTTCCTCCACTTTTTTCATTGTGTAAGAAAGAATATTCCATATGCAAAGAGGCCCAAGCTGCCAGGCCTGAACCTTTGCAAATCAATTTGTCTGTGAAGGCGAGGTATGCAGCAGGACACAAAATGCACCTCACATTCTCTGACATCATTGCTTTTGCCACTCTTGTCCATTTAAAATAACACTACTTGAAATTCCAACCCCCCCACCCCCACACTCACAAATATGAAGAAAAATATGAAGACTCACCCTGCAAATAAAAATAGAGCAAAGTGGTGACACCTTTGAATGCGTAACTGCCCTTGCTGTTTATTTAGAACACGCAGAAGTGGGTTGCCATGTCCCTTTGTTATCTTTTCCCACAGACAAAACAGCTCTGCACACTGTACAATGGCACTTAATGAATACCTATTTTCCAAACACCTTAGAGAGCAAACAGCCCATTAAACGCCCATGAAATCTGTGCTGAAGATGAAGACTTTAGGTCTGGTGACATTCCACACAAACAAAAAAAGAGTCTAAGCAGATGATGAAGGTCAAGAGATGGATTTTACATGATTGTCTCCAGCTTTATCAGTGGTTGTACATGCTTGATGTCCATTTTGCTAGTATCCTTTCTTGGTATAAAATAGCAATTTCAATATTGTGTTAATTAAATATTTACATGTAAAAAAAGCAGTAAGTATTATAGCTGTATAGGCAATATTCAGTACTGAATTACTGTATATACAGTGTTTGGTAGTGAACACTGCACTGAATATGAATGTCCTTGATTTTTACTGTGTGGACTCCAGTAGATGTGTGTAAGAGGCTAACCTCCAGCATGCTTTAAATACCTTCTGTCATTGTTAAAATATTCTAAAGATTGATTTCTTTCCAACAACTGTACTGCCAGAATATGTGCTTAATATATGACAAAAAAATGTGAAAATCTGTCAAACTGTGGGTCTATAAAATAGTAAATGACTCAATACATGTGTTGTAATGTGCGTGGCCTTGTCACTCACTATCCCTTTGACTGCGACAGGTGAGAACTTCACTTCCAGTGTGTGTGTCCATGTGTGTGTGTATGTTCCTTGTTTTTATATCTCAGGATTGGAATATCTGATAGTTTTAACCTTGGGGGGACATTTTGCTGGTCCCCATGTGGAAAGTGTTGTAGGTTTTAAGAAAAAAACATCCAAAACGTTACCTTTTCATTACCAAGGTTAAGGTAAGGGTTAGGGTTAGGTATAGCATTAATTAGCAGTATAAATTATTGTCAATAGAAGGTCCTCACAAGTGTATCAACTCTGTGTGTGTGTGTGTGTGTGTGTGTGTGTGTGTGTGTGTGTGTGTGTGTGTGTGTATATGTGTGCACATGCATATCAATGTGTGTTTGTGCATGCTTTTGTATTTACAGCGAACCTGGTTGTTATGATGTAAACAACCATGCACTCTCCATCTCTCTATCTGTCTCTCTCTTTGACCTGCCCTCAGCCCTACTGTCAGACCAAGGACAATTTTTATGCTCGGCTTTATTTAAAAATCACTACAATTGATAGGAAAAAAAAACTACATTGATAGAAAAAACAACACAGCACCATTCATCCTATAGAGTTTTGCTTTATAATGCTTGGAAATTTCGACCAGTAGTTTCAAATAAGCTGGTGGCTTATTTAATTGCTTGTGGCGTGACAATTGAAAGAGAGAAAGGAGAAAATCGTGGGGAGTATTGATCACATACAGTCTTCCATTTCATTAAACAGCCCTCTCTCTGTCTTGATTTTGCTTTCCTTCTCCAATTTACAACCCTTAATTCAGATTTCATCCTTTATATGTGAATGTGTGTGTATGTGTGTGTATGTGTGTGTGTGTGTGTGTGTGTGTGTAAGTATGTTTGATTCCTGATCAATATCTGTCCCCCTGTGAGGCCCTGTCTAGCCAGTTTCCTCCTGCCCCTTTGAGTCTAATGAGTGGCCTTGACCGTGGAGGGACGGGGCAGACAGCCAGCACCAGATCTGTGCCTGAGACACACGAAGAGACAGCCCCATGACCTTAGGCCCCATCAGCTGCAGACTCGATCAATCTAACCCTCCACCCCCCCCCCCCCCAAACACACACAGACAGAGCATCCCAACCCCAAACACTGCCACACTGTGACCTACACATTATATGAAATCTGCCACATTAGATTTTTTTTTGTTTCTAGACTAAAAATCTAAAACCCACAATAAGTGCTGTCTACTTTTTATAGTTTCATTCAATGCTTAAAACTCGTTATGGAGCTTTCCAGGGCTATTTTAAAGGAAATGTTGAGCCAAAAGTGGAATTTATACAGTTTTCCACTTACCCCAAATGTAATTAATTCACCATTTATATAGAAAAAGGTATCTGTATTTAATTTGTTGACAAACTATTCCTTTAATATTCTATAGGCTTGATGATTGGCTGAATGTACAACACTTAAAAATGAACAAACAAAAACAAAAAAATCAACATTGCAAAATGCTTTATTTCTTTCTTTCTTTCTTTTATTTATTTATATCCAGTTTTACCCACCAACTCATTATAAAGCCAATTGTCTTAATACTTTTTTTTGCCTGGGCTTGACTTTATGAGCCAGTGGATTAACTCCATCCACCCCCTGCCTTTTTTTTTTTTTACTCTTTCTGCTTTTGCCAGAGCAATCCAGGAATGCATTTCTAATCAGACAGTGGGAAAAAGAGAAGTACAGAAGAGAGCAAAAGGAAGAGAATGCCTAATTGAAGCAGGGGATTTCTCCTGATCTCTGCTCGGGCTGCCTGTACTTACAGCTCCGTCGACTTGCCCTTCATTTCCATGCCTTTATCTGCGAGCAGAGGCTCAGAATTCACCAGAGAATGACTTGCTTTCTTACTGCTCACTCTGCGTCCCATTTTATTCTCATATCATGCCACCATTCTGACCAGCGAGTTCAGCTATATCAAGTTATTTATTTGTGTTTGAGAAAAGGAGCTTGTATATAAGAGGTATGCGTTTATATATGTGTCAAGGGAAAGAGACGGTGTTCTGTGAGGCTCATAGTACTGTCAGGAAGAGGTTGTGTGTGGTTCAAAGAGGACAGGGTTAGAAAGAGCATGAAAGAGGAGGTGGTAAGGGGGAAGATCTGGTCATTCCTGAGCTGTGCGGTGGAGGGCGGAAGGTCAGCCGGTCCCCTCAGATAAGGCGCTTCGTGGAAGTCTGAGGGTTAGCCGTTTGTAACTTCTTTCACTTGTGCTTCACCATTTCCTTCAGTGCACTTACTCAAGAGGCCATGGTCAGCCATGACAGGGCGATAAGGAAATAAGGGCCTAGTTCAGTGGCCCTGATAAGACTGTGTGAGGGGCCTCAGGGAGGAGAAAAAGGGAAGAGAGGCACGGGTGGAATAAACAAAGAGACGCCCTGCTCCCTGTTAAAGAGATTAATTGTAGCACTGACACCTTTTGCCACTGACAGGCACCAGGCAGGAGAGTTTGCCTCATTGTGAGTAGAAGAGAGGCATCCAGGAGCACCATCACCCTGCCCTTGGAACAGATGTAGCCTGTTGGCAGCCTTTCAAGCCTTTTATGAAGGTTAAAACTCACATATCAAAAGAGCCTGAAGACAGCTTGACAAGACTTACAAAGGTCTCAGGGATTAAAAATTAATATTCATTATTGACTGAAAATGATTGAATTATGGTTCAGGGTGTTCAGAGGCTCCAGAATATATCATCTTATGCTGTTGGTTTCTCAGGTTGACACACAACAGCTTAGGAGTGACAGTGTGTGAAGCATCCTATGCAAAACAGTAAAACGTTAAGAGCCACTGATAGTGTTCTTGAATATATTCGGTCATGTATTTCGCCAAAGTATTTGCACTATTGCAGACTTTCATCATTGTGCCTGTGCAGAGATGAGCTGTACTGCAGGCTTCATATTTGAATTTCAGCGGTGTTGCGTGCTGTGCGTGGGTGGGAGCCCTTCACGACGCATCTGGATGCATTCGCATTGTGGAAAAGATTGACAGGGTCCCTTTGTCGCTCACTGCTCAGGGATGCACCAGCAGATCAAGCATCTGCTTAATCATACTGCACAGTGAGAGGCTTTGCTTCTGTACAGAATGTACAGAGATGCTCTCTAACAGTTTGGACTGCAGTTCTAGCAATGTCTACTAGCAAACATCACAGCATCCAGACTGAGGCACTGTAGCGTTAAATAACTCCATACCAGTGGGTGGCAGTAGTCTGTATTCATAATCAAATTAAGAAAATCTGGGTATTGCAGAAAGACCAAACATACTGTGTGTCTCAAACTGTACACTCTAGTACTGAACTGGTGTATCAGTATCATTTTTATAGCCTTTTTTATAGCCTTTTTAGTAGTTTAGGACAAAGGTAAACAAAACTAGCATAATCATGCTAATGTGAATCTCTGTGAACTGTGTGTTCAGTCTGCTTGCCTATTGCCCAAATATAGCTAGATACAGCAGATCAGATGTTGAATGTTGAGTGTCCCTCACTTTGGTGTCTCTTCTCCTGTGTTAATTCCCTGAACAGAGATTTCTCTTTCACCATCATCCTCCAACACATTTTTAACATTCAGTCAGACCCTTTTGACAACTATAGCACTCAGCTACAGTTAGCTTCATGTGTAAGGGCCTCTAAGTTAATGTTAAAGTGTAAGGAAAATGAAAGTTCAAGTTATGTTGACCAGTGAAATATCATAAATATATCTGCTGTATTATATGCTGTGCAGACGAACTCAGCAATTACAGCAGGAGACTAATGATTTCAGGAACGTTTCTTTGAGCCCAATGTTGGGTAAAAACCGACCCACTGGGGGTGTACAAGCCAAGGCACTCTTTAGTGCCTGTCTAAAACTTGAATAGATTGGGAGGGTTGTTTCAGGAAGGGTATCCGGCACAAAAATCAAACATGTAGATTATCCACTATGGCGACCCCTAATGGGAGCAGTCAAAAGAATCCATCCATCCGTCTTCTATATTATTTCCTGCTTTTATAATTTAACTTCTACAACAATGTTTAGAAATGAAATCCTGCTATGAAACATCCATGTATAAACAGGAGCTTAAACAACGTACAATGAGTGACTTATGTTATTGGACAGGCCTTATTTCACCCCCTGCTCTATTCAGCAGCCTCTTGAAATACTTTGGCTTCATTAAATAATATGCAAGCTGGACTCAGTGTACTCTTATTTATTTTACTTCACAGGCATGTGAGAGCACGAGTGCAAGAGCTCTGCGCTGGAGGGGGATGATGTGGACATAGCTGTATGTGTATATACATGTGTGTGTGTGAAAGAAAGAGAGAGAGTGAAAGAGAACCCTTAGCTGAGAAGCTGGCTGTTTGATGGAACCACTGATCCTTATTTCCTTCCTTCCCTTTTCTAGGGGAGCCTGCATGGTTGCTCCCCTAGACCCCCTCCCCATCCTTCCCACCCCCATTTCCTATTGCCAGTACCAGCTTGGGGACCAGTTTCGCTCGAACACTCCTCTTGACACTTGACTGAACATGGTGGTCGGCGCAAGGCGTTCTAGTTCCTAATTCTCGGAAAAAAAGCACCTGTGTCACAGAGTAAACGTCTTAAAATAAACCTCAAGCCCTTACACGTCCACCAGCACAACACCACCCGCATGGTATCACATGCAAAAGAGCCCTCAGATTAGTTTCACAGCTTC
Organism: Hassar affinis; assembly: GCA_025674545.1. NCBI lineage: Eukaryota > Metazoa > Chordata > Actinopteri > Siluriformes > Doradidae > Hassar > Hassar affinis. Next base: position 17,876,423 of record JAOVYV010000040.1, on the reverse strand, counting down.
CTTTCCGAAAAAAAAGGTCATGTTTCACAAGAAGTGGGTGACCTTAATATCTGCACGAAGAGCCTTGAAATGTCTCCTTTGACTTTATAACATTTTGAAGTCTTGTCTTCAAGTAACCCCCCCTTCCCCAAGATAAGATCTAAGTACAAGCATGAAACTCAATCTCTGGGGCTTTGGGTGCAGCGGGCGCATTTTGGGTCACAGCGCTATCATGTATCACCAATCAGCTTTCCACATGAGCATCTTTATCAGATTTTGGTCGCATTTAGAATTCCTAATTAAATAAAATATGACATTATGTAAATGGCGTCTTTGCCATATGGTCCAGGGCACAAGCACTCCGGCATTTAGACGAGGTGTACGAGTGTCCTGGGGTATGTGTCAGTGTCTTCGGGATTGTCCACATGACAATGGTGAAAATGAGCTTTTGGGAAAACAGAAAAGTTTTGTTGCATTTTGACCTTTTGCCCACACATCATCATCATCATCATCATCATCATAATCTTCACTTTTATTTATATAGGGTCTTTCCCATATTCAAGCTCAATTTATATCATAAAACATGGGAGATTTCAGGGCCTGAAACTGCAAACTTTTGAAACCAGGTTCCAGAGTGGAATCTTTGGTAAATGCAACCCTTACACCTCCGTGTCTACAGGCAAATATGGAGCCTTTTGAAAACGATGACAACATGACCACAACTTGCACATGTCTATTTACATTTTTAACCTGCACTAGAAGAAACAGCTAGAATGATGGACCATCGAACAGCATTTGCAATCGTTTTTGGGAATCCATGTGGACGAGGATGAATTCTCTATATGTTCTTGCATGGATGCAAAATGTTTTCAAAACATTACGTTGTTCTGTGGATGGGGCCTTAGGCACACAGTTTTACTTACAGCAGAATTGCTCAATGACTGCATGTGCAACCAACCTTCAGCCGGCACACATACACAACAATTCTGTCCTGGCAGCAATGTCCCTCCTCAGGCACAAGCAGTGTCAGAAATACACTCTTAGCAAGATGTTGCCCATAAGCACTTTGAGGATGAATCTTATCTGCTGTTATCTGCTCCTCAGACTGGCCTCTGAACAGTGTGGCTGCTCCACTGGGCCCTTATCTGGCACACCACCTCTCTCCCGGCCCCTGGTTACACTGACTCCATCTGTGTGTGTGTATGTGTATGTGTCTTGCTGTTAACTCTCAAGAAAGCAGAGGCTGATAAGATACGAAGCATATAGCTGCATATCTTGCCCATCTGAAATGTTTCTCCTGTCCTTCCCTTACTAAGGGTGAAAATGATAGAAAGACAGAGAGATAGAGAACAGAGGGACAGAGGAAGAGCAGCGCAGCTCGAAAGAAAACAAACACAATTCACCCTCATCCTGTCCTCCACACTCTGTGGTTCACAGACCATCATCCTGAGAGACAGCCGTTTCTGAGAGCCATTTCTCTCTCTCTTCCTCTATACAAATAATGCATTTACCTACATGCTGAATTCATCATGCAAGAATAAATTACACAAGCCTCTTTCACTCTCTCTGTTAGCCACATTCATACCCAGCGGGAGAGATTGCTGTCAGCTCAGTGGCCCCACATCTGGGGCTTCCTGCTGGGTTTGATTGGACCCTCCTTTCCTAAAGCCCCTCATATACCCCCCGCTCCTCCCCCCCAAAGCCCTGCTCCCTTAACCATGGTGCCACCAAGCTGGGTATTATCGTCCACCACAGCCAGCTCTGAAGTGGAGCCTGGCACTCTCCACCTCCTTCCAGCCAAAGTCCCTTTCATTTAAATGAGATTAAATACAAATGTGGAGTGGGGGCACATACTGGCTGGGTTGGGAGTTAAAGTGATGTTTCTGAGCACTAATCTATTCCATGGCCAAACACAAAGAGAGAAACAGAGAGAGGGATACGATGGGCTACAATGACACCGGAATGCTGATGGCTCATCTGTCAGTGGCTGTACCTGGCATGGCACGGCTGCTGCCTATTGATCCCACACTGTTAGGTGGAATAAAAAGGGATTGATCTAAAGTCATAAGAAAACATCTTGAGAGGAGCTAAGAACTACCTCACAGAATGAGCAATAGCACTTAACTGGGCACTGATGCACACATACACACACACACACACACACACACACACACACACACACACACACACATAAACCAACATTTTTTTCAATCATTCCTTCTCTCACTATGGTACAGCACAGTCTGGATACAAGTTGTAATCGAAATACCTATACCTGTTTCCTTCTTCTATGATTTATACAGCATATAGGAACAGTTACTGACGATCTCATGGAGGAGGAGTTCTCTGTGGGCAGTGAGATCATGTCCCTCCCATCAACAGTATTAACAATAGACTTAAACAACAATAACATCAATGGAGAAGATTCGGTGTCTGATTTACCTTTTAGCCAGTACTCTGTACATGAATGCAGCTGACCAACTTTCTGTGTTGGTGCTTGATGGGAATGCTGATGGGAACGACAGTACGGAAGATTGCTGTGCCATGTTGCCTGATCTAATTAGTTAAGCAGCATTGCAAACAACATACTAAAAAGTATGTCAGACTAGCTGTTGTGTATTAGTTGACATACTATGTAATATGGTATTTTATATGAAAGTTAGATCAGAGCAAAGTCATTTGATTGGACGAAACGACTCCATGAGCGCTGATACAGAGAAGAACAGCACCGGGACTTTTAACTATACATGTATCATTCTTTACAGATGTGTTCTGTTAACTGTTAATTATGCTACATTAATGATCATTAACTATCAATTTTCCATTGTAACAAACTTTGGACTGCATTTCCACAAATGACATTTGAGTTAAATGTATTAAATATCATTTATGAATTTACAGGGGTTAGACAATGAAAGTGAAACACCTGTCATTTTACTGTGGGAGGATTCATGGCTAAATTGGACCAGCCTGTTGGCCAATCTTCATTAATTGCACATTGCACCAGTAAGAGCAGAGTGTGAAGGTTCAATTA
>JAOVYV010000040.1:17859452-17870163 GCA_025674545.1 Hassar affinis | reverse complement strand
AGGCTGGTCCAATTTAGCCATGAAACGTCCCACACTAAAATGACAGGTGTTTCAGTTTCATTGTCTAACCCCTGTATGTCACTGGCTGCATCTGTCAGTGTGTGTGTAAAGCAATAGACATCTACGGAAGCTTCTACAGTTGTTTCCAAAGTGAGAATGGCAGGTTGTCATTTTAAGCATGGTTTAATAGTTGGAGCTTGTGAGATGGGTCACAGCATTTCAGTGTTAAAAAGACTCTGAGTCTTAAAAAGGTTAAAAAGATTCTGAGTCTTAAAAAGAATGTGAATGTGGCAAGAATCGTTTCACATGATAGGTGTGCAACACTGCCTCAAGTAACATCAGAATTCAATGCTGGGGCCTCAGCAGACTTCAGTGTGAGGACTGTGCAACGTTTCCTCCAAGATCCTGTGGGGGACCTACCACTTCAGTGGTACCCTAACCCTAAATCTTAACCTCAGGAATGAAAAGGCAACTTTTTGGCTCTTTTATTTTATTTTATTTTATTTACATTTCTGTTAAAAACTACAGCAAAAACACTTTCTTTATGGGGACCAGCAAAATGACCCCACAAGGTCAAAAATATCAGACATTTCTATCCTTGTGGGGACATTTGGGTACACACACAAGGTACACAAGCAAAACACACACACACACAAACACACACACACATTCTGCTTATTTACAAAGTCTTTGCTGGTGTTTGAGGGATCAGGGCAGTCTGCTCTGGCAGAAGGGAAGAGAGACTAACACACAAACATTACAAACTTCTGCGTTATTGCCCACTTACCGTTTGGATTTTGCAAATGAGCTTTCTCTTTCTTTTTCCGTGGACAGTGCCGTCTGCTGAGTCTGAAACCTCCATTTTCCTCAGTCACTTTTCTTTTAAGTTGGTCTACTGAAACACTCATGCAGACAAACACAGACACCACCGAGCCATTCACATCAACGACACACTCAAGTTCAGACACATCATAGACTTGCTGTAAAAGACCTCAAGCTCACAAAAATGCACAGCTCCTTGGAGTGTTGCCAGGTGGACTTGTTCGAAAAAATGCTTTCAGTTAGGAGTCACTTTTTTGGTGTCAGTTGGTGAGGCAAAGCCAGTGCAACAGATCAGAACTGGCTCGACAGAATAGCGAAGTAGTGAGAGCAAGGCAGGCCTGTAATTATAGCTGTCAAATGACACTGAGCCACCCTAACCACCTCTCTGTCTTTCCTCTGGCTCTTTTCTCTCTCATGTTCAGTCCTGACTCACTTTCTCTATCAAGTTCAGTTCACTAACTCTGTTGGCCTGAATGTCACAGGTTAGCATACCAGCAATGTGTTGATTATTAATAATGAAGCACTGAGCTACATAACTGAGAAAAAGGGCAATCAGAGAATTTGATTATATTAAATCATATTAGTATAGTAGTCACCCCACTCAAGAGATTGCTCACAACTAATGTCGTGGAGTAGGTGCTTCCGTCTTTCTAGATTTAAGCAGCTATAAAAAGGAATAACTGCACAAAGGCAGTGAATATTACAAGAGAAGAAAGACTCAAAGCACTCTTACTACGCATAGCCTGGAAGTAAGTGTGTAAAGCGCTCACTGCTCTCACTGACAAATATATCAATATAAAATACACACTCTCTGTCTATTTTGTTATATTTCAAAAGGCCAAACATTTACCAGTAGCAACATTTGACAATGGTACAGTAGAAGTTTAGAAGTTTTTTAGAAGTTTAGAAGAAACAAGCCAGAAGTATTGAGCAGAGCATCAAGCCTGCTATGAATGGTACGGCAAAAAATAATTTACAAGCAAAGCACTGTCAGCCCAATCACCTATTACAGGTCTGCCACTGGCACTATATAATTAGATGAAATGGATGTAAATGTATATGTATTTACATAGAAGAAAGGCTCAAGAAGGCATAAAACATGACATTCACTATGTCAGCGGAGGAATTTAGCAAGTTAGGCAACATTTCTTATGTTATTTTAGTCCTTAGAGGGACAAGTGAATTTATAGCTATGACACTTTAATTACACACAGGTGAACTGCATTCAGATAATTATGTGGCTTCTGATGAAAGCTGGTTGCATAAGAACTAATTCAAGGGTTTCACAGTAACAGGACTACAACTGGAGAATATATACACAATCAGAACCTTTTTATGTTTGTAGATTTTTTGCAAACTACATAGACTCCGGTACTTCAACATTATAGGCTGTTTCTCCCAGTTATGTATAACCCCTATCAAAACTGTTTCACTTTCAGGCAGTAACACTGCAAAATTTGGAAAGGTTCAAGGGGGAGGGTGAAAACTTCAAGGTGCAATATGCCAATATGCCAGCCAATATGCCAGCTGCTATTTCAAGGCCAGTGCGACGTACAATATAGTTCATTATTATTAATGAATCACACAAATCTGAAAACTATATGGAAGTGATTTTATGTTTAGAATGTAAAGATCAGATCTGTACGTTGATGCTGTATGTGTGTTTGGGATGGGATTTTCTACATAACTTGTGTGGCAATGTATTTTCCAAGCTATGTTGGAAAATCAAAGATCATGTTCAGCTGCTCAGTCCATGAATTTGTTCCTTGGACCTCACACAAGTGAACCAGCAAAATTGCAACAACAGCGAATCGAAGTGAAAACAAAGCCAAGCAAAGCAGAGGCCTTGGTATTAATGGATTTTTCCTGGAGTGTTTATTTTCAACACATGTGCTTGTTATACTTACAAACCCACTTTAAACACATCCTTATTGTACAACAGCAACCTCATTATGCTCAGAGTGGAAAAGTAATGATGGTACTGCCTTTTTCTCTTATTCGTAAGAACATTATACAGTATATGACAGACACGAAGAAGGTGTTGGGTTTTTGATGTGAAAACAAACTAAGGAAGGTAAGAAGAAAAGGCAGCTAATAGGTTGTGTGAGGAACATCCAATGCGATCCAGGACAGGGGAAAAGTTGCGCTTACACTTCCTTGCAGAGAATTGCAGTTTGCAAGTGCAGACTGCAGTTTTAATTATGTATTATAGAGAGTGTGTGTAGAACTGCAAAAGGATAAGAACTCTGAGAACTTCAGCTGAAGTTCTGGGTTGCTTGAGTAGAAGTCACTGAAGAGTACAGAAGAGACAGGGAGGTTTTGGTGCTGATATTCTGTCAAATGGAGTGAAAGGGTGATGGCAATTTATACAGTATTAGCTAGGTGGAAGCTAAAGCCTCAGACATGGTCCTTCTCCCAAACCTTGGTTATTTCATAATATCATTAAATGGGATGAGAATAAAAAAGTGTGCAGCTTGCAGTTAAAGGTGAACAGTCAGAGGGCTCATGCAGACCAGCCTGTGCAGGCAGGATAACAAAAATATGTGTGTGTAATCCCTCACTCACACTTGTTTACTCACCTTCTCCCTCACTCACTATCTCACTACCTCACTACCCCCCCTCCCCACATGCACCTCAGAGTCCTTCTGAGGTAGGGTCCCTGGTGAGGTAGTGAAGCAGGCAAAATTAAACAGGGGTGAAAAGTTTTAAGCCTTATCACTGTTTATTCTTAGATTTCAAACGTGCAGGGAGAAGGAGGCCATAGTGAAACCCAAATCCCTGCTGTGCACACTACCCTCAGGGTCTCACTCCTGCTTCCCCCCACCTGCCAATCACTGGTCTGCCCAGGGCCAGAGCAGGCCTCTCCAAAGGGGAAGCTTTAGCAATCTAACTCCACCTCTTTTGTTCATACTTGTTTGTTCCTGACTGATGCAAAATGATGCATTTTAATATGATGTTTTTTTTTTGCAATCAGTTTTGCCCTTAAAATATTCCAGCAGACTGTAATCTCGTCCTTGGTTGAAAAGCTTTTACCTAACTTTTGATTGGTTCTGGGGTGACCTATATGGAGCCTTTGAATCTGACTTCGAAAAACGCCCAAAAGGCACATGCAAATGTGCGTGTGTGTGTGTGTGTGTGTGTGTGTGTGTGATGATTTACTCTTTAATATCAGAAGTAAGTAGCAAGCCCTTTCTTAGTGTCTTTTTCTACTTTTTTCCCCAGTAATGCTTTTATAGCCCAATTATATGACTATTTCCCTTCATAGTTCATTTTCTCAGGCATGCAAATTATATCAGAACAAATCATGGCTGTTTTAGTCTTTACTTTCTAACAGTCCATGCTAGCTCAATGACATATGGCTCACATTCTAAGAAGCAGGACTACCACTTAGTTCTCCACTGAACGCTATTACTGTGAGGCCTTTTAAAACCTGTGTGACCTGAACAACCATCTATCTGTCTCTCTTTCACAAAAATGATTGCATGTCAGTAAAGAAAGTAACATATTATGTAATAAACCTGAAAAATACCTGATTTACCTAAAAAATACCTGATTTACCTGAAAAATAAACAAAAAACAGATGCAAGTATGATGGTCAAAATCTCCAGAAAAACTCTGACACGTTCTTCAAAATGCTTAGTGAAATTTACCAGCCAGTTACCTAAGAAAACTGCACAAAAGGTGTATCCGAGGCTACTAATTCATTTTTAATGGCAAAGGGTTTCACACCAAATATTGTTACATGTTTTGCTTAATTTATTACTGTTTACTTTATAAACATTTAACTTATATATAAAATAAAAAAAATCTAAAAACAAAAATTTCATACTTATTCACCCCACTTTCTTTTACCATTTTAAATTAGGACTAGTATTTTTGAGAGCTCACATTGTGTGTTAAAAGGGTACACCTGTGTTAACTTTAAATCCACCTTTGTCCAGTTGTATGCTTACATAATAAATATAACTGACTTTGGGAAGTCTCACAGCTAAAATGGAAAATCAGATTAGTCCTGCTGTCACCGAGCAAGGAACTGTGAAGCCTCAAGACAAAGTTGGTAGGAGGAAAAAAGAGAGAGAAGGTTGGTAAAACATCAAGGGTTGAACCTTTTTAGGAGCACTGTGAAAACCATTATAACAAAATGAATAAAATATGATGCAGATTGGACACTACCAATATCAGGCCAAAGTGACTGCTCAGGCACCAAAGGCAAATTTTACAGAGTCATCCAAGACACTGGCTACAAGATTGAGGGTGCTACAGATCTCACTGGCTGAAATAAGAGAACCTGTCTAGACCTCAGCAATATTTACATTTATGGCATTTGGCAGACACTGTTATCCAGAGTGTCTTAGTTTTTTTTTCTTTTTTACACAACTGAGCATTGGAGAGTTAACAGCCTTGCTTAAGGGCCCAGCTCATGACCTTCTGGTCAGTAGGCCAATGTCTTAACCACTGAGCTACACCTGGCCCCTCTGATTTTTAAATTTTTTTCTTAGAAGAAAGACACTTCTGAGAAAGGCCATGGGAAAGGTCTGAGAGTTTTTTGCCAGAAGAATATTTTGCCGTTTGGTCTAAAGGCAAACATAATGTTTGCCACAATAGAAATATAGTCCAACACCCAGATTATACCATTCCTATGATCAAGCATGGTGGTGGGAGGAGGAAATTGAAAGCTTGCTGAAATCACAGGCAATGTGGATGGAGACAAATTGTTGTGGACAACCTGTTCCAATCACTCTGCATTTAGGATATAAAGTAAATATATGTTCCGACAGGACAATCAGCCAAAGCATAGGGCAAAATCTATGAACAAAATCTGTGTGATTGTTTAAAATTGCTGTTCACCAAAAGAAAGTGCCAAAATCAGAATGTGCAAAACTCATTGAGTTGTACACTATATTGCCAAAAGTATTCACTCGTCTGCTTACACACACATATGAATTGAGTGACATCCCATTCTTAATCCATAGGGCTTAATATGAAGTCGACCCACCCTTTGCAGCTATAACAGCTTCAACTCTTCTGGGAAGGCTTTCCACAAGGTTTAGGAGTGTGTTTATGGGAATTCTTCCACACCAAACTCACTCATCCATGTCTTTATGGAGCTTGCTTTGTGCACTGGTGTGCAGTCATGTTGGAACAGGAAGGGGCCATCCCCAAACTGTTCCCACAAAGTTGAGAGCATGAAATTGTCCAAAATCACTTGGTATGCTGAAGCATTACGAGTCCCTTTCACTGGAACTAAGGGGCTGAGCCCGACTCCTGAAAAACAACCCCACACCGTAATTCCCCTCCACCAAACTTGGCACTTGGCACAATGCAGTCAGACAAGCACCGTTCTCCTGGCAACCAAATCCAGACTCATCCATCTGATTGCCAGATGAAGAAGCATGATTTGTCAATACAGAGAACACATCTCCACTGCTCTAGAGTCCAGTGGCAGTGTGCTTTACACCACTGCATCTGATGCTTTGCATTGCACTTGGTGATGTATGGCTTGGATGCAGCTGCTTGGCCATGGAAACCCATTCCATGAAGCTCCCTACACACTGTTCTTGAGCTAATCTGAAGGCCACATGAAGTTTGGTGACCTCGCCTGCTCTGTCATTTTACGTGGACTACCACTTCTTGGCTGAGTTGCTGTCGTTCCCAGTCGCTTCCACTTTTTTATAATACCACTGACAGATGACTGTGGAATATTTAGTAGCAAGGAAATTTCACAGGTGACATCTTATCATGGTACCATGCTGAAATTCACTGAGCTCCTGAGAGCGACCCATTCTTTCAGAAATGTTTGTAGAAGCAGTCTGCATAGCCTAGGTGCTTGATTTTATACAGATTTTGCCATAGAAGTGACTGGAAAACCTGAATTCAATGATTCGGATGGGTGAGTGAATACTTTCGGCAATATAGTGAATCTTAGACAAATCAAATGTACGGGGAGGGGAGGGGGTGAATACTAATCACTTAGCAATTACTGCTATTGGGCAGCTGACAGTATTTCTGTACAAGAGTAAATGAACTTGAGTAAGTAATTGAACAGGACAAATACTGAACTGGTCTCCTGGCTCATCGTCCTGCTCACATCAGACTGCTGAGTGTCAGTCCAAATGGGAAAGTTCACTGGAGCTTCATCAGTGCTAGTCTTCAGTTTCAGAGGCTGACAATCATTTGAAAAGGCTTAGTGCTAATGTACGAGCAGAGGTAGTGCAGACCTCTTTCTCCCCTTCCCTCCACCCTCCCCTTACTTCACCTCAGCCAAGCAGCTAAAATAGCACTGTAGTGGAATGGACTGTGACCCCTTCACCCTACAGTGTCTCGGTTATGGTACAGATGCCTTTTTTCCCCTTCAAAGCTTTGCTAATGCTTCCCTGAGGATCGGGGCCAAAGTGTGTGTAGAGTGCCCCCTCTCTCTCTCTCTCTTTCTCTCTCTCTCCATCTTTCCATGGCAGCCAAGGGGAAAAGAAATAATTCAAACTTAATGCATATTGCAAACATATTGGTCAGTGCCTCAGCCGGCAAGTATTGACACATTAGTTTTGCAAAATGACCCAGGCTGCCTCACAACTGAGACAAACTTCATCTAAGCCTGCTATGCATGCCTTCGGAGCACAGCTTGCTATAAAGGAACTTTCAGCACAAAGAGAAACAGATGAGGAAAAAAAAAGAGGCTGAAGTGGGGGAAAAGAAGAAAAAGAAATAGCATCCCTTTAGGTAACAGAATTTCTGCATTGTTTAATATTTAATCACTATGCCTTCCAACATTGTGATTTCTTTTTGCATATTCTATATATAAATATATAATTAATGCGTGAGAAGCACATAAAAGAAAAAAATCTCAAAAGAGCTGAAAAAATCATTTGTTGTTCTGGAGAGCAAATTAATGCAGCTGATAAAAGGAGATGCCGAGGCGATGTTTTTTTTCTGACTACTTGCCTACTCTCAGATCATATATTCTTTTGTTTCAAAGAGAAGGTTGTTGGTCATTTTGCTATGTTTTGATGGAGTATTTTACTTTTCCCTTAAGGTGTACCTTCCTGTCTAAGCTGTCCCTGGGACTCCATTAGTTTTCCATTCAGTATCTCATCAGCACAAGGCTGCCAAGCACTCCTCCGCTTGGCAGTCTCTACTCTTCTATTATTTTTTTGTCTTTACACTACCACAGACACCTAAAAACACAGACCACACTGCTCTCTCATTACAAAAAATTGCTTGCAATTCCACACACAAGGTCTGTACAGAATTCATTGCCAGGGTCTGAGAGTTTCATTGTTACTATTGTCAATGTGACTTTACTGAGCCACTCAGCGCCCATGCATTTACCAAGTCTAAAATGCTTTCCTCATTGTCCACTGTTGTCGTGGTTCTACTTTATGCCTAGCACCCCAGTGCGTTGCTCTGCTGGATAGAGGCCACTGCTGATAACTGGCCCTATGAAGTTCTAATCTCCCGCCATCAACCTGCTTCTGTAATATTGACACAGCTGCCTGGCTCAAATTTTAATAGTTTTTTTTTTTTGCCCCAGCATAGCTCAATATTCCATTCAGCACTGGTCACTAATGACTTACTGTGTGTGTGGAGCACTGACCCCCTTAAGCAGTTCCTCGTTCTCAATATGCTGGTCAGCCAATTATCCCCAGCATGCCCCCTGGCATAGACTGACCTCCCCTCCAACGCTGCTGATCTCTAGTACTTACCAGTGTTGAGAAATCCTGCATCTGACAAGAGTGCTGGCTCATTTTAGACAGCACCTGTAAGGTATATGCACACAACATGATCAGTTGTCACTTTACTATCAATTACAATCTATGTTGTGGTTTTCTGGTTTCTGGGTGCTAGTACCTGCTCTGCTGCTTCTTACCTGCAATTTCTGACTATTGTGTGAGTTTATGGATTGTCTGGATTTGTTTGCATGTGTTTCTACACATATTTGAATTATGATTGGTTTGACAGGGTTGGTTACTGGCTAATCAATTCTCCAGTCCTGTTAGGCCCGAGTTCTAGCTTAAAGTTTTCTGGTGTGGATTATATGTGGCACTTGATTTCTTTTGCTGTGTTTGTTCTCAGTGCTAAAGGTGTTTCAAGCTGTGGATTCGCATGAATCAGAGCAGGCCTCCTCACCATAAACAACAGCAGTGCATCTGTGTTGGCTCTGTGTGATGTTTCATATGACTCTGGGGCCTTACAGTATGATGTTGATGCCCAGTGGCATTGTGTGTATGCAGACTGTGGGTGGTGTGGTGGCAGCTGTCCTTAACAGGGACCGTGACTGGCGCCGGCTGTGTAAATAAATCTTTTACATTTAAAAGTGGTGTATTAAGCAGAGACATGTATGCGATCACCTTAGCCATGACTTGCTATCTTGCCATCTACCTATCCTTCCTACAACAAAAAACTGCCAAACAATCTGGTGTGTCCCTTTTACATTCCTCACTTTGAAGCTCAAAGGAGGATGAGCTCATAGCAGGTAGCAGGGATTTTGTTCAGCTTTGACATCACAAATGCATTCCTTCCCTGCTTTGAGCACAGCCTTATCGATATAAACACTAAGCTGTGACTGCTCTGAACTCCTGCTTGTCAGAAATGCACCCACACGGATGCTAATTTGACCAAAACAGCCATCTGATAATACTGACATTTGGGGTCTGTAGACATTGTAGCTATTTGAAAGATGCATATGAGAGCACAGGCGCACACCACACGCCCACGCAAAATCACACACAGTGTGATGCATACGTACACATGTGCTATAAATGTATATGTTTATCTATATTGAGATATTCTACCTTAAACCGAGAGAGAATCCTTGGGGACAGTTTTACACAATTATACCAAGTATACTCCAGCAATGCGTGTGTGGTTTGTACTTCTGCATCAACAATTAAGACTTTATGAGAACCGATTTGAACACTGCTGAAGTATAGAACATGTGTTAGAGGATGTGTGGAGAAGCTGAAGTGGTCTTTCTGCTCCTATGTAATCTTCAGCAATAGGGGAACCTGGTGCTCTTTGTACTGAGGCAGGTAGACATGGCTGCATAGGGCTGATTGTGTCTGGAATTAAAATGCTCTACTAAAGCAGATTAAACTCAAAGCTAAATTCAAAACAGCTGTAAAACATCAGTTAAAAAGAGGATTACAAAGTGGTAGGTAAAGAAAGATGTTGCAAGGCGTTTCTATGACCGCAAGCTGTTAAATTTATCTGTTGAAGAGGATGTCAACTTAAAAAAATGAGAGTTGGCTTAAAATAAATGCAGCCAATTTAATGAATAGAAAAAAAAGACCAACATCAAATGAAACAAGACCTACTTGAGATGAAATCTGTTTAAAACAGCAGAGAATCACCAAACGGAAACAAAATCCAGAACACAAAAAACAACCTTATATCAAAATGGACTTGACAAAAACTTGTCCACCCAAAGAAAAAATGAGACGCAATAGCAACATTTAAAAAGAGCAACAACATTTCGTTAAAGCAGTCAACGTATAAAATAACAAAGCCAAACAGCCATATTTAAAAGAGAAACAATTTAAAAGAAGTGACTGAAATATAAAATGAATTAGAATTTACTGTAGAAATGTAAAAATCCAGTTTTAAATATTGGACTGAGTGTACACAAAATTGGGAGAAGAAATTCTCAGTTTTAAAGAACAGTTATCAAGTTTCAAAGAACGGTTAGAATATTTAAATGGAATCAGACATCAATAAAGTAAAAAAAATAAAAACAAACAAAAAAACAAATAGATTAGTGTTTAATTAGAAACAGTCTTAAAGAACTTTAAAAAGTCACCTTCAATAGAGCTTTACATAAATCAGTCAGTCAGTCAGTCATTTTCTGTACCGCTTATTCCCAGTTACGGGGTCACGGGGGAGCCAGTGCCCAGCC
>JAOVYV010000040.1:17829543-17839898 GCA_025674545.1 Hassar affinis | reverse complement strand
CCTACGATGGATTGGCGCCCTGTCTAGGGTTGTTCCTGCCTTGCGCCCTATGCTGCCAGCTAGGCACCGGCTCTCCCTTGACCCTGAAAAGGAATAAGCAGTCAAGAAAATGAATGAATGAATGAATGACAGTTGAGATGGTTTGGGATGAGTTGGAGCACAGAGCCAAGGCAAAGCAGCCAACAAGTGCTCAGCACCTCTGGGAACTCCTTCAAGACTGCTGAAAACCATTTCAGGTGATTACCTCATGAAGCTGATTGAGAGAATGCCAAGAGTGTGTAATCAAAAGGTGCCTATTTTGAAGAATCTAAAATCCGAAACATATTTTGGTTTGTTTAACACTTTTAAGTTTACTACATGATTCCTTATGTGTTCCTTCATTCATTTACAATGTAGGAAAAAATAGAAAAAAAAAAACCCATTGAATGAAAAGATGTGTCCAAACATTTGACTAGTGCTGTATGAGAATCACTCTAGCTGATACCCCACACTTTTTGATACTATACTGATACTTTTTAATGCTATAAAGGAAGTAAAATCACTCAAGGTGCTGGTACTGTATTTTGAACATTTTATTAAAATCAAAAGATCACTCAAACTCATTATAGAGCACATGGGTGGCAACCAAGCAACATTCAGTCTTTAAAAAATATCACTGCTTTAAAAAACTAATAGCCAAATTGTGCTTTGACTGGCATTTAATGAAAGGTGATACATCTGGACCGGTGACCCACCAGCTGGTAGCCACCACCACATATTGCTTGACAGCCCTCCTCTGATCTGCTCTGACTGGACACATGGCGGGTCTGGGCACATCCTCATCTTCATCCTCAAACTTTACTGATGTACTGCGGTGTCAGTATATTTATCAGCAATGCTAGGTTTGGTTACAGTGTAACATATTTGTACCCCAGTCCTCAAAATTGTATGCTAGCTGATAATATAGACAATGTACCTACTTGTCTGGGTCTAGTGACTGCCAATAGAAAAAAAGCTGTTGAACTTAGAAGTGAATTCTACTTCATTTATACAGGTTTACCATTGGTTCATATGGCAAGTTGCCCACATTGCTTTGAACCAAATTTAGATCTTAGTGTGAGATCACTGTTTTGCATCTAGCTTGGAGTTGTTCTGAACCTCTAAGAAACTTTTGGTGAACTGTGACCTTCCTACTGTGCTTCTGAACATAACTAAATGAACGAATCCATCATATCGGCAAGAGAAAAAAACAGTATATAAGACAGCAGTCATAAAAATACATTTGAAGCTAAGTAAACATTTACTGATGCCAACAATAAGGATGGTTGATATGTTTTAGTAAATGAATTGCGAGATATCATTTACACTCCTGCTGTGGTCCTATTATACTATTAATATGAGCCTAAATAATTCATGTTAATCCATCTCAAGGCTGCATCATAAATATCTATACAGTGGTGTGCTGAAAATATTAAAAAGATCTGCTGGTTTGCATGATCACAATTAGCCAAGAAATGAATGGATTGCAGGGGGGAAAATAACAAGAAGAGAAAGAAATTAATTTCATTAATAATTGCTTTTGTACTATGCTTAGGACATGGATGTGTTTTTAGCAGCCCTGTGCAGGCCATTTGCAGGTGGGAAGAGGGTATGGAGTGCTCGAGTGATTTCCCTGGGCGAGAGATCTTGGCTGGTCAGTCCCTGGAAGCTTGAGAGATGAACTGAAGTCTTCATAGACTGGAGTGGCATTGGCGTGCTCTGATTCCTATAGAATGTCCAGGTGTCCTCATTCTGCACCTACCTCAGCCTGACTGAGTGGATCAAGCACTGACAGGTTTCCTGCTCGCTCTTCCCATCATCCTGCTCATCCTGCTCTCCCTCCCTCTTGCCCTGTTCCTATCCCTTTCCCAGCCCCATCACTTATTCATGGAACACATTCAGCTGCCTCTACTGATGGCAGGAAATGACACGTGGACACAAAAGTGGCAGTGGGTGGTTTCAACTCATCAGCTTGGCACAGAACCGTCAGTCTGGGCAGCAGCATCAGCTCTTCGCCAGCGAAGGTGCTCAGGGTTAATTAACAGAGGACAATGTGATCAAACTGCTCCGCTTCATCGTGAATATATTTGAGTCAAGATTTGGTACATTAAACATCTTATGAACATAAATTTTCTGACTAAAATAATTGTTCGTCTCAGTAGAGAAGAGAAGTCGACTTTCGTAGAAGCACAGTTGTCATGTGGCATCAGAATTTTTTAAATATTTTTATGTTTTTAATAATTTGAATACTTTTACGTAATATATGTGATTTCTATGATTTTTATTGATATATTTTGCAATTTAGCTTTTATTATTTTATTTAATTTTATTGCATTCTTTTTTGCATTATTTATATAATTAGTATTAATATGCCTTACTAATAATTCTAATACTAATAATTCTTAATAAATTCCAAACCAGACTTATACTTGAGACAAAATGAAGAAACAGCGATTTGATTCAGGATCAAGTTGATCATTGCTAAATTTGTCTAAACATAATTCATCTATATTTAACATGCTTTGTTTTTATATGATGTTCTAAATGATTTTTAACCTCACTCATTGAACAGCATTTTAATGATAATTCCTTTAATTCATCTTGGTATAGTATTAGTATCTGTTAGCTCAGTGTCACTGTATGTGTGTGTGTGTATGTGTAGATGTGGAAGGGGGTTTATTAAAGAGGAGGGCTGGGGGATGTGCTTCTCCACCCCCTTTATCAGTAATGTCTTGTGATCAATAAATAGAACATCTAGATAAGGCAGACACACATGCAGCCACTATGGTAGAAACTGAAGGACACACACACTCACACACACACACACACAAACACACGCACTGTTCTGTAGAGTGTCGAGGTGAAGAGCGAGAAACCCACAAAAATTAGAACAAACAAACAAATAAATAAATAAATAATAGTGATAAAATAAATTGAAAGATACAAAGATATCTAGAAAAATACAGTATACAGATATGGCACACAGCGCACATAAAGCAAAGAAAAAAAAAAGAAAGGAAAAGAAAAGAAAAGAAAAGAGATAGATACAATCATAGATACGTAGGTAGATAGATATGCAGATATGACACACAGCACACATTCAGCCATTAAAATAAAATAAAATTAAATACCCCAGATATAGAATAGGTTTAAATACACTTAAAAGTGGCTCAATATTTAATACTTTGTAAACTGCAATCTACAATCTGCCCAATGTCTAAATGCCTGAATTTAGACAGACATTACCACTTTATTAATTGAAAGGAATTTTGCAGTACAGAAACAAATTGCTTGAAAATAGATTGCTAAACAATATAGCCCTATGCTGGTTAATCCGTGTCAGTGTACACAGCCCTGTTATGCCTATGGCGAATGCTTATTCTCTCTGCCAAGGTTCCCTCCAGAAAAGAGACCACATCTGTTTTTCACGTTCCCTGCAACTGTAAAGATCCTTTCAGTGTTATTAAATTAGAAACAGCACAGATTTATAAATATTAAACTCACCAATAATCTATTATTATGAAACAATGCGTGCACGTGGCTTACACTGCAAGAAACTCTGCATCACTGGTAACATTAATCACATAATCTAATCCCAAGCTTTGTTATGTAGTCATACCACTCGAGTAAATTTGTATACATCGCTATAAGTTTTCAGTGTGTCTGTATGTGTATGTGGGTGTATGTGTATGTGTATGTTGGAGTGTGTGTATGTGTGAATGTGTATGTGTGTGCGCTACTAGGCTTCATACTCCAGGGACAGACCCAGGCGTTAACTGCAAATCCAGCCGGCAGACCGGGCTCTACTCCTGGCCACAGAGCTGTCTGATCAATGGCCCTGCTCTTTTGAAAAGCCAAACCCTACTGAACTCAGAAATCCTCTAAATCATCACACAGACACCACAGGAAAGGTGTGGAAAGAGAAGGCAGTATGATAAAAAAAAGTAGAAAAACTACACAGGAAGAACTTCTTCCCTTCTGTAGAATTTGAATTGCACTTTGAAATCGCT
Organism: Hassar affinis; assembly: GCA_025674545.1. Lineage (NCBI taxonomy): Eukaryota > Metazoa > Chordata > Actinopteri > Siluriformes > Doradidae > Hassar > Hassar affinis. The sequence goes on along the minus strand of JAOVYV010000040.1, from coordinate 17,835,870 downwards.
TTTTTGTTCTTTACCTAGGATGTATGAAAATGATCGCTATTTGTCTGCTTACTCTGGTATCACGTTTGCATCTTTTGTAAATCGCTTGACTGATATAGCTGCTGCGCAGACTGATGTCAAAACACATCACTAACCAAAAGCACTCATTTGCAGAAATATTTTATTAGACGATTTGGAAGAAAATCAGCAGAAGCGAAGGTGCACAATATTATGCACTGTACGTTTGTGCTTATCCTCACGATTCACTGTGAAGTATGTGCATGAGTGCCATTAGTCTTGATAGGTTTATGTCTACATAAGAAAGGAGCTTAATGACAAGAGATCATCTGATATAAAATCTGATATCATCTATCACCTGATATAAAGAAATGTATCAAAAAAATCCCAAACAATCAGAATAATTAGTAGAGGGATTAAAAACCTTTTTCCAACAGCAATTACAGCACTAAAATGGTTGTTTCAAGATGTATATACTACTCCATTAGGGTGCTGGAAACAAGCTGTGATACACACATTTCTGATTTGTTGTTTCAAAACTAGCTGGCATCCCTGCGAGCATGACTTACCGGGGGGCATGTCTGAAGTGCAGGATGCTTTATTTTGCATTCAGATTTTAACTACTTCTATTGTGAAAGTCACCCAGCTCTGTGTAGATCAAACACGGTTTTAATCCTGCGTTCTTCCCGTTCTGAATATGAACTTCCCAATCACTCTGGTGATCTCTTTACCAAGGTTGAATCGGCCAGGAAATGCTGTCTTAAAGCAGCAGAGACAGATAGAGAGAGAGAGAGAGAGAGAGAGAGAGAGAGAGAGAGAGGGAAATTCTGCATGTGTTATCACTGCTGGCTAGTATATTTAGAGCATATTGGCTCATGAAATGCAGAGTGGATAGTAGATGCCTGCTTGTTTCCCCTCCCATAGCCTCTCTTCATGTTATGTTTTGAGAGGAGGGCTTGATTAAATAAAAATGTTTTTTATACCTCATAAAAATAAAAATAAAAAATTAATAATTAATTAATTAACTAATTAAATAAATAATAATAATAATAGAGCGCCATGGTAGCTTAGTGGGTAGCACCGTCGCCTCACAGCAAGAAGGTCCCGGGTTCGATATCCGGGTGGGGCGGTCTGGGTCCTTTCTGTGTGGAGTCTGCATGACCTCCCCATGTCCGCATGGGTTTACTCCGGGTACTCCGGTTTCCTCCCACAGTCCAAAGACATGCACGTTAGGTTGATTGGTGTCTCTAAAGTGTGTGTGTGTGTGTGTGTGTGTGTGTGTGTGTGTTTGTGTACCCTATGATGGATTGGCGCCCTGTCTAGGGTTGTTCCTGCCTTGCGCCCTATGCTGTCGACTAGGCACCGGCTCTCCCGTGACCCAGAAAAGGAATAAGCGGTCAAGAAATAAATGAATAATAATAATAATAATAATTGGCATTTTATGATGACTAGCCCACTTTACACCCCATGTTTAATTCTATATTTCTCTACTTTGACTGCTGAATATGAATATGTGAGTCTATTCTGCTGTGTTAACGCATCTCTCCTTTGAGGTGGATAATACAGATGACTTTAGCTGTAATTCCCACTGTATCTTTGACCTGTTTTGCTCATTTGTGGCTCTTTGCAGCAGTGCAAACAAAGACTGGAGTGAGAACAAAACCGAGCATAATTGCGCTCGATGAACGCTCGTTGCTAAAGGGTAAGGTGGCCAACACCACATTATACTCATCTTACACTGCCCTGCTAGAGCACTGGAGACTGGTGTGTGAAGAGCTCAGCCCACTGGAACTCTTTCACAAGAAACAGGACAAGGAATTCCAAACAAAAGCGGGCGAGTTGATTCCTGTAGACATCAGAGCAGCTCTTCAAAACTGTGGTCAACTTCTGAGACATATGACCCATTTGACACCCACTTCTTCATGACATGGGTTTAAATTCATATAACATGGAATAAAAGGTCTGACGGATTTTCATTACATTACGCGGGGACTAGTCCATTGAGACTAAAACCTCTTTCACAACAGTAAAAGGAGGGAGGATCAGAAAAACACTGGATCTGTGAAACACCTACACATAAAAGGAAACCAGGAATACAAAGCAGTGTATCATTATAAAAATGTGCAGGACACTTTTGGCTCAAGATGTCATTTAGACGGTGATATAAAGTGGTCCAGTTTTACAATGTTTTGCATAACTAGGTATCTGTGCATAAAAAGGAGCGCATGCCCAGCTTTTATGGCTGAGTACACTGAGTACATTGTACTTTGACACTGTGGGAGAAGTCAGCTTTGGTTTCTGAATACCCGCAGAGTCCTGAGTGGTGTCATACTCCACAATAACACTGTAATGTCATTTTGAAATAAAGAAGTTTTGCACGAGTGGCTCTGGTTTCGTCCTCAGGGTTACTTTTTGAAATTAAAATAGAGTGAATGAGTTTCCCTTTGAAGGCCAGAGAGATAGAGCAAGACGAGAGAGAAAGAAAGAGAGAGAGAAAGAGAGAGAGAGGGAGAGGTGGGAGGGTGGGAGAAAGAAAGGGGCTAGGGGCAAGCAATAGGACTGCAATTAAAATTGCACACACTGGCGAAATCTCCCTCTTATAAAGCACAAGTCCTACCCTCTTTTGGGAGCTCATCAACCCTGTTGTCTTTTGAAGATTTCACAGCTTCTTATGCTTTGGTTTTAGGCAGACAACAAGGTAGTGGCCTCTCCATTATGAGTTCCTTTGCTCTTTGCATACTGTACCAGCCATAGAATATACAAGTGCAGTGTCACACCTGCAAAGTTACTCTAAACTCAGTCCATAATAAAAGTTACAACAGTAACTATAGAGCATGATTAGCGCTGGCTCTTCACATTTTAAACTTTAGGCTTATAGCATTATTATAGGTTAGTAGCATTACTTTTAGTAATATTATCATACTACACTGAAGTACCAGAAAAACTGGTACTGGTGCCTATGCAAAATACTTAGCAATGCATCGTTATGCATCATTGGCTGTGTCTGTCAGTGTGCATATAAAGCAACAGACATCTATTGAAGCTTCTACAGCTGTTTCCACCATGAGAATGGTCATAGCATTTTGGTAGAAGCAATGCTTGGATTTTCGCATATTAGCCTTTCAAGTGTGTACTGTGAATCTGGGTCGGCTGGAAAGAATCCTTTCACATGATAGGCGTGCAACACTGCCTCAAGTAACATCGGAATTCAACGCTGGGGCCTCAACAAACATCAGCGTGAGGACTGTGCAACGTTCCCTCCAAGATCCCATGGGGGACTTACCAAGTATTAACTGCCAGTTAATTATACCAGTTATTAACTGCCAGTTAAGTATACCAGTTTTTCTGGTACTTCAATGTATATCATTGTATCTTTAAATACAAGAGCTAAACCTCTACTCCCAGTTTCATTGGGCACTAAACAACTTCATTACAACTTAGAAAATGCTTTCTCTGTGTGATAGTCACTACTATATATGAGGTCTGTCCAGAAAGTCATGAGAATGAAACTCCCATGCTCCATATGGCTTATGCATGGGGATAGTGCTTCAAGTTCGGTTAGAGTGGGATCTTAGATAAATAGTAGGAGCCATTTCAGTTCCGTTCTAGCCTTCACAGGGCCCAGACATTTGTTTTTGTGAAACCCTGTTGAAATGCCTCATCACTAGAACAATGCAAGCGAGTTTGATGCTGGAGATGAATCATGGATGTTCTAGTATGATCCTGAGACAAAAAGACAACATGCTGAATGGCACATGACAGCACAAAGAAAGCTCGCATGAGCAAATTAAAAATCAAGTCACTGTCTTGTACCAGAAGGCCAAGATTAAAAGGCCATCACTTTGGCACAGTAAACAACAACCATAGAGCCGTGATTGACAAAATTCTCATAACTTTCTGGACAGACCTCATATAAGCGCTAAAAATCAGTAGCAGATGAGACACAGGAAGAGTGTGTGTGTGAAAAGGATATTCAGTGATGGTACAGGCTTTTGTGTTTTTATCACATGCATATAAATAGTAATACCATTTGATCTAGCTATGATAAAAATAGAAGAACTCATAGGTCCATTTTGTGTTTAATGACAACATTAAGTTGTAAGACAGACCCTTATATTATTTCCTATTTCTGAAAGTAATTTACACAATTTACACAATTTGTTAAATTTAACCTAATTAACATAATTAAGTCGTTTAAAGCCAGATGTGAGCATATTTAATTAACTTCCAAAATAAAAGAAGTGCAAAGTTGTGTACTTGGCATCTAGCACAGTACAGCAGTGCAGTAGAAGACAGTATATTAATGTAGTGTCACTGGGCCTGACAGGCTGACTGGGTGCAGCTGTGGCCAGCAGTGAACAGTAGCGTCTCCTCACACAGTGAAGAGTCTTAATGGAGGGTGATGAATCACCAGACTGACACTCCTAATTGTGTTCTTTTTTTCCGTAACTTCTCTGTAATGACAGCTGTTTCGAGGACAATCTTAAACACTCCCTGTTTCAAATCTGCCATATCCACAGCAGATCTAACTACTCACTCTGAATCCTTTCTATGTCTTTAATGTGGGCACATTCTTGTATATGTTATGGTTATGTGTTGTTTTTACCCGATGTAATATATGTAGACTGCCTAAGTCACTGAAAGGGATAAACACCTTGCACACACACAGCCATTGTGCTGCTTTGTCTTCTAATGGGTCTGCAACATTGCAACAGGGTATTACGGTTTCATAAATGATAATTTATGCAGTCGTGTAAAAATCTGGCAACAAAGCTTCATCACCAGCCTCTTCCTTGCATCTTCTCAAGCTAATTACTAGGTCAAAAAAGCCATTTGTTCCATCCAACAACAACCCCCTTTTCCAAACACCTCACACATTATGCAAAAATGCCAGATGCTGGCAACACCTTCTGAAAAAGTTGGTGCAAGGGTGAGAGACTGTAGAAAGAAGAGAGCAGCTGAATGCACTCCTTTTATTTGATTAATTCTTCAAGCTTAAAAGCAGAAAACCAGATGTTGCGTCTTGCAGAAGGTGAAATATATCATTGATAGTAAGCAAGCATCCTTATGAATGGGCTGGTTCACACAGATCTATCCACATTATCCTTCATTCATTTGTTCACCTGGTAGGAGTTGTACAAAGACTACCAAAATCATTTCTGAAACAGATATACAGAAAGATAACAGCCTCCACAAAGGCAAACAGCTAGCTCTCTGACTCACAATACCTACTTTATCCTCATAGGGGTAACACTGGGCATGAGGCAGGAATACACCCTGGCCAGTCCAGAGAACCCAGACAAAACCCATGAGGACATTGGGAGAACATTTTAACACATACTGATATTCTGATAACCTTACATTGAAACATTTTAATATGCTCACATCTGGGTGACTAATTAAAGGAAAAGCAACACAATGGATAGTAATAACTTGGTCCAAAAACGACCACAGATGTTCTGGTGGCTGGTTATCTGGTGACTGTCATAAGATTTACCTCATTAGTATCCTTGTTCCCTGTCTATGGGAACTTACTCATCTTGGTAGAGACCACTCCAGTGTGGATAGAAATGTTTATATGTGATCAGTCAGAATACATTGGCAGTGGGACTTCCCTTTAAGTGACCAAGTGGATCCAAACCATACCAACAAGATTCCTACTACAGCATAACAGGGAGTGAGCAAACACAGGCTATTATCCAACACATAAATACAATAAAGGCAACTACAATAGATATTAGGTGTGTAATAATTCATCGATGCAAAAATGTGATGATGTGCATCGTGGACATATCATGATATCATGTGCACTGTTTATAATGCCATCTAATGTATGTAATAGCATTTTTTGAACAGCAGAGGGTTCCACCCTCACTAGCACATCATACGTTACGCTCTCATTCCATGCTATGTCACTATAACAGCACATGTGATCACTGGAGAATGGGAAATGGCGAGCTTCCTGCTCCAAAATATGGAGGTAGCGATGAACGAGGCTAGACTAGCACCACATATACAGTCTTTTTCCCACACTTTAAAGCTTGCTTACCAAGCAGGACTAAATTGTGTAAACCGCATCAGTCAGTTGTTCCCCCTGCATAAACTCATCATCTTTCTTTTAATTTGAAGGAGACTAAAATTCATTTATTTTCTTGATCGCTTATTCCTTTTCAGGGTCACGTGAGAGCCGGTGCATAGCCGGCAGCATGGCAGGAACAACCCTAGACAGGGCGCCAATCCATCGCAGGGCACGCACACACACACGGGCCACTTTAGAGACACCAATCAACCTAATGTGCATGTCTTTGGACTGTGGGAGGAAACCGGAGT